>ML794723.1:0-20595 GCA_009831015.1 Picea engelmannii | reverse complement strand
ATAATCAAGTTTTAGTGTTCCCAATAGCTTTCTTCGCGCACATGGTACTTGCTTGTTTATTTTGTGTTTCTTGACATTACAACTAAATCTTCATCGAGGAAGCCTCACCTAGCATCAAATGGGTTAATCATAACACTGACAGGCCTTGTGTTGGTTCTGAAACACACTTTGGGAGAAATTTGGTCCTTTCAGCTCCTAGACAGTGCTAAGCAAACTGGATGTCAGTTGGCAGTTTTGATGGATTTATAAATTTTGCTATTAATGCATAACCTCGGTATTAATGGGTGGATCAAGAGCCTGTATATCACAGATGAACCAACAACTAACGAAATTAAATTTGGGTGAAGCACTAACGAACACGAGACCCAAACTTTCATTAAAAAATTGCCTTTGGGCGCAATTTTCGGCATATGTCATAGGAAATATTTCATCTATGAAACAAACTAATTGTATTATTCCCGCCACTACAATTCCAATGTAACTGACAGAATCAAAATCCAAGGTTCGAAAGTGCCTAAACAATCTTCTAGGATTTCCTACCACGCAAGCATCGATAATCGTGGCCATCATTAGAAATGGATCCACTCGAATGATAGAACAATGTGTTCAATTATCTCGATAGAAAAATTTCTTTGTTCTCTCTGTGTTGCAAAAAACGACACCTCAATTGGGCATCATATGAGGAATTTACGAGATTTTGAACTCAAGCTCTCATTGTCTCTTTCCAGTTCGACACTTAAAATTTTTCCAATTATTGCTTTCCTCGGAAGGAGGAGTTCTCTTCAACTCTTTCGAGCTGCTTGGAGGAGTTCTCTTCAACTCTTTTGAGCTGCTTGGAGGAGTTCCCTTCAAATCTTCCGAGCTGCTCGGAGGAGTTTCCAACAAATCCTCCATGCAAGTTCGGGGAAGTTGTTAAGAAAGCCTCCGAGAAAGTTTGAAGAAGTTGTTAAGAAAGTCTCTGAGTAGGTCGGAGGAGTTTTCATCAACTCCTCCAAGCAAAAGATAAATGTCTCTCGTAAACTGACCATAAATTTTGGCTCGAGTGTCCGTTTTGCAACTTCTTTATACCATTGGAAAGGTATTTCATATCTATACAACTTTTTAGTTACATGATTTGAGAAATTCGTAATTCATGTTACACTTATTCCAGTTCGGAGGAGTCCCCATCAAGGTCGGAGGAGTTAGTTCAAACTCCTCCGAGCAGAAGAAGTCTGAATTTCGTAAAATGGTCATAACTTTTGACTTGGGTGTCCGTTTTGTGACTTCCTTACACCATTGGAAAGGTGTTTTTTAGATATACAACTTTCTAATTATGTGATTTGATAAATTCCTAATGAACGATACACTTATTCCATTTTGGAGAAGTTCCCTTCAACTCTTCCGAGCTGCTCGTAGGAGTTCCCTTCAACTCTTCCGAGCTTCTCAGAGTGGTTGACTTCAAAGCCTCCAAACAGTTTGACGAAGTTTTTAAGAAAGTCTCCGAGCAGGTCGGAGGAGTTTTCATCAACTCTTCTGAGCAAAAAATATCCGTCTTCCGTAAATCGACTATAAATTTTACTCGGGTTTTCGTTTTGTGACTTCTTTATACCGTTGGAAAGATATTTCATAGCTACACAACTTTATAGTTATGTAATTTTAGAGATTCATAATGGATGATACACTTATTCCTATTTGGAGGAGTTACCATCAAGGTCGGAGGAGTTAGTCCAAACTCCTCCGAGAAGAAGAAGACTGACTTTCGTAAAATAGCCATAACGTTTGACTCGGGTGTCTGTTTTGCATGTTATTTGTATTGTTGGAAAGGTATCTTCGAGATATACAACGTCCTTGTTATATTATTTTAGAAATTACTAACCTATGGTATACTTAATTTTTTATTAAGATATGACACCTTATTGACATCCTCGAAGAACACCATAACTCGACCGCGAGCGAAGGAACCATGAATCAAACTCATGGAAGTTTATAAATGATACTTAAATTATTATATTCCCCATTTATTTGCATTCAAATGATTATTCTTGATATTTTATTTGGATTTACTCTTATCTATTGTATGTTGAATGTTGTCAGGTATTGAGCAAAGGAGGATCATGCTCAACATTCTCACGATGAAATCTACAACTAAAGATGATGAAAGAGCAGTAAAGAAATATCAACAAAGAAAGTATCAAGAAAATTTATGAAGAAGGTATCTAGAAACTGCATGATGATCGAATATCAAACTCAGGACGACGAAGATTCCCCCACACCCAAATCCAGTCTTCATGATGTGCAAGACACATATGACCAAAATCCATGTCGACCCACTAGCGCTAAGAGACAAATTGGAAATGTAACCATTGTCCTAATTGCTCATCATTACAAAGAGGACGAGGACAAACGCTGGAAGATGAAAGGTCACCGAGGGAGACGAAAGGCCAAAGGTCTTATTGAACCTCAATAAATGATAGAATATAACACAGAGAAAGGGATTTTGTCTCTTCAAACATTGTACACCTTTGAACTACTTTGGGAGTACAATGTCAACTAAAATTGGAGAGTTGTCCTAAGAGTTTTCATGTACTATTGATGAAACTTTTAATACAGAGAAGCCCTCAATGCGAAATTTTTACTGAGAGAAGGACTTGCATGTGTTTCTGTTTTTCTGCGAACTATTTCAAGCATAATGTTTGTTGTTCACATGGGATGTAAGAGCATGCCTGTTTATGGACTTTTCTGATGCAATATATGTCTTCTTGCAGTTTTTTCATTCTTTCTAATATTACATGTCCTGAGCGAATGAGTTGCTAATGTATGTGATATAGTGACTTAGACTATTCTGGTTATATATTCATGTGCATGTGTTATCTGACTATATTTCTTCATTTCAACTATCTGGGTGAAGCTATTGGTAGAGTTAGTTTCATGCACAACTCATTCACTTACGCTAATTTTCTCCTATCTAGGATAGGTTATATTATAATTATATTAGGCATTCAATTAGATAGTATTCATCTACATCTTCCATTTTCACAACCACTCATCACTCACCCTCATCGATGGACCAAGCCACAACCGGTAGAACCAAACCAACAATGGTTGCCGAGCTAGAATTTAGATGGCTTCCCTATTCCAAATGGTGAGAGGTATCATTGGGACTTCTTACCGAGGATAATCCCTTACTGTTGTCGGGCGAATTTGGAACTGTCAACAATATCATGGGCTTTTCATGTTCCAACACACATCGTCTCAATATTCCATATGCAACTAACTTGTATATGTTTCCTACAATCAACTGATAATCCATTGCTTTAACTAACAATTATTTCTTCTGCACAACTGTCATTTATGATAGAGCCATTCTTGTACTTTGAAACTACATGATGTCTAAAAAGTAGTCATCCACCATTTTGACTGCAAATAGCCGTGCATTTGGTAAGATGTCATGTAAATTCCTGGTTTATTACAATTGTAACATATTATTGGCCCCCTTCCTCCTCTACCAAAATTTCCTCTGCCTCGACCTCTGCCAAAATTTCCTCTGTCTCCTGGATTAAATCCTCTATGATTATTATACTGTGGACCCCCTCCTTCTGTCACAACATTCTCTTCCTAAATCCTGTACAAATCTGAAGTGCACTGCCTCATCAAATCGAATGCGCGATAATCATTTTCTTCATGTCTGACTAACTTGCAAAAATTGCAAAATAAATTCCTTGGTGTATTCTGATACTTTTGCAGTAATGGAAACTTAGTTGGATGATGTCCCAATTTCTTAAATATCTCACAATACCCCAGTTCTGGTAATGCATTCAGTGCTCCAGTCGGAAAATACTGCGTTAATGCTTAGTCCTACACTTGGTACACCAAACATGTTCTTGTTTCTCCTTCTCTTTTGTGAGTTCTGCCAATTGAATTGTTAAAGCATATAAATGTGTCTGAACTTGCGAAATACCTCCACTATATGTAAATGTGTTGAACCTACACATAATAGATCTAGCTGGGAATTGACATACACAATTGTAGAGAAAATAGAAGCAAAGAGAAGCAGGAGAGAAACAATGGAATAATTCTCATTAACCAAATGAATGAATGATGATTTACACATGATATACTATGTATAAATCAACCAATGCGCACTAGAGGAGAAGCCAATGCACCATAGCGGTGGTTTAGAGTGATCTGGACACACAACAATAGTTACGAGAGTAAATTGCTACCTAGTCTAGTCTCTCAGGTTGTTACGAGAGTGAACTGCCACCTAGTTGAGTTAACTAGTCTATCAGTCTTCAGTTAATTGACCGAAACAAAGTGAAGTGAGGAGGAGATCAAGGAATCATGAGTAATGTGCTAGTCTGGTGATGATCCTAAGGAAAATGCTCATTAGTTGGTGATGATCCCAATACTACATGGTGATAATCCCAATGTAGCATCTATACTCCCCTCAACGGATCAAACTGAAGTGATAACTAAAGAGAATATTCTCCTAGAGGAATATTCTCTCCTAAAGTTTAAAAGACTGGATAATGACTAATAAACATAGTAAAAACCTTAGGAAAAATAAATCCTAGGTGTGTGTGAAGTAACTCCAACACCCCCCCTAAACATCACTATGGTGAAAATAAAGAATGGGTCCCAACAACGAGCCCATGTTAGGTACCCAAATGCAAAAGATACATTGAAATAAAGAGAGGAAAGAGGGAAAACCTCATGGTAAACCCCCCCCTCAAGGTAAAATGTATGTAAAAAGAAGAACTGACAGTTGCTAGGCAACTGTGTCCTTCACTCCAAGACGACTTTGCAGAGAATGGAACTTCTGCTCAGTGAAGGTCTTGGTAATTATGTCTGTAGTTTGTTCGGCTGAAGGACATAACTGCAGGTCGATGATCCCCTAGTGTACTAAGTCTCATATGTAGTGCATGTGGATCTCAATGTGCTTCATATGCTACCTCTGAACTGGATCTCTGCAGAACTTAAGAGTGTGTGGTTGTCACACCAGATGGCAATCGACCAATGGAACTGAATTCCCAACTCAGTGAGAAAATGTTGTAGCCACATAGCCATGAATGGTTATATTAAATACCCCTCTTTACTCTGCCTTGGCTGAAGATAGAGAAATAGCAGTGTGCTTCTTTATCGACCAATAGATAGGCCCATGACCAAGACTAAGTGAGTAACCAGATGTGGAATTGTGATCAGTGCTATCACCAACCCAATCAGAATCAGTGAACCTGATGAGGTCCAATGTAGAGTCTGCTACATAATGAATCCCAAAGGTGATGGTGCCATGTACTTATCAAAGGATACACTTTGAAACCTTCCAATGTAGCTCATGTGGCTCCTGCATGAACCTGGAGACTGCTCCAACTGCATATGAGAGGTATGTTCTGGTGTTTCTGAGATACAACAAGCTCCCCACTAGCTGTCTGTAAAATGTGTTGTCAACCAATGGAGTGTCCCTGTATATTCAATTCAGACTCCTGATAGAAAATGAGTCGGGGCAGAATTACAGTCTGTCATGCGAAACATCTCAAGAAGATCTCATGCATACTTGTCCTGAGACAGTTTGATGCCTGATGCATCCTGACAGATCTCGAGTCCAAGGAAGAAATGTAGCAGACCCATGTTCCTCATCAAGAACCTGTCATGTAGAATCCTATTGACTACAACAATCGTTGAATTCAAGCAACCGATGATCAACAAATCATCAACATACAAAGCTAGGAGTAGAAGTGAATCAACCATCCTGATCATGTAAACAGTTCTGTAACAACATGTAGGAGTCCATCTTGGAATACCATGCCCTCGGAGCCTGCTTGAGGCCATAAAGAGACTTCTGCAGTCGACGGACCAAAGATGGATCCTGTATAAATCCCCGAGGCTACTCCATATAGATCTCCTGAGAGAGATCACTGTAAAGAAATGCACTCTTAACGTCCATCTGATGGACTTCCCATCCCTTGGCTGCCGCAATAGATAGTGCTAAATGTATGGAATCCATATTCACTACCGAAGCGAAGGTATCATCATAGTCAATTCCATGCACTTGCTGAAAGCCTTTGGAAACTAGCCTGGCTTTGTATCTGCTAATCTGTCCATCTGCTGTGCTCTTGGTTCTGTAGACCCATATGCACCTGACAAGTTTCCTTCCAGAAGGAAGGGGAACCGGATCTCAAGTTTGGTTCTCTAGGAGGGTGTTGTACTCCTCCTGCATGGAGGATTCCCAAAAGGGATTTCCAACAGCCTCACCATAATATTGTGGATATGAATACTGAACCACAAAAATATGTTTGGGTGGAAATGGTTCAGTGGCAATGAGTGCAAGAGGAGGCTCCTCAAAATTAGATCGAGTCCTCCTAGTGTCAATTGGATCACCAACAATATCCCCCGCATTATGAAGAGTAGTCTGGGCCCACTTGGGCCTCTGCTCTAGCTCTACATCTGCATCTGGATGCATTGACTCTGCATGTGTCTGTAATGACTCTATATCTAGATCATATGAATCCTATGAATCATAACTCTCATCTTAAGAAGCGTCGACATGTGCATGCTCATCATATCTAACATGTGGAAGAACACAAGTCTCTACATGTGGCTGCTGATGTACATGCAAGACACTTTCCTCGATTTGGACACTTCGCTCAATGATGATTCGGTCTGAGGAAATATCAATAAGTATGTATCCCTTCACACCGTCGGGGTATCCAACAAAGATACACTTTGTGCTTTGTGGATCAAGTGCCTTCCTCTTTTCAGAGGGAATTCGGGCCCATGCACGTGAACTGAAAATATGAAAGTGGGTCACTTCTGGTTTGAGGTTCCTCCAAGCCTCATAAGGGGTCTTATCCTTGAAATATCTATGTGGATATTTGTTTTGGATGTAGGTTGCACAATTAAGTGCTTCAACCCATAATATCTGTGGAAGTGACTTTGCATGTAGCATGGAAGATGCCATGTCTTTTAGAGATCTATTTTTCCGCTCAACAACTCTGTTTTGCAGTGGAGTATAGGGAATCGTGTGCTACAACTGAGTCCCTGCCTCTTGACAAATATTCTGGATCTCATGGTTGACATACTCTCCCCCATTATCAGTTTGGAAGATTTTGATTTTCTTTCCTGACTATGTCTCAACAAGGGATTTGAAATCTTTGAGGTGTTGAAAGACCTCTAATTTTTTCCTGACAAAAAAATCCATGGGAAGCGTGAGAAATCATCAACAAAAATTAGCACTTACCTTGATTTTATGATTGATGGATGAGGAAAAGGGCCCATGAGGTCACTATGGATCATATCTAAAGGAGAGGAAGCTCTCCGAGTCTTTCCTTTGTTGAATTTCTCTTGAGGTGTTTTCCAAGAACACATCCCTCACAAATTCCTTTGGAGAAGTGGATGTCGGGTAGACCATCAAATATTCCCTGCTTTCTAAGTTGTTGCATATATCTGAAATTTAAATTCCCAAACTTTTCGCGCCATATCTTACTTCTTTCATCAGCATGGGTAAGAAATAAAGCAGAATCTGGTTCAATAAATTCAGAAAATGTGTAAATCCTAGATTGATGATTGAAATCACCGGTAGCAACCCTGGAATTGGTTTTCATTTCATAGATATCCACTGCATTAGGTGTGAATATGAATTTCTTTTCGATGTAGAAATTTGTCATCTGATACACAGAGAGAAGATTGATGGAAAGTTTGGGAACCCGCAACACATTCTCGAAGCTTCCATTGGTGAGTTCAATCCTTCCTTTGCTGGTGACCTCGACTGGAGAGATGTCCCCCATCAGAATGGGGGGACCTTTGCATGCATCCAATGAATAATATAACTCTTTTGTGGCAACCATGTGGTGTGATTCTCCTGAATCTATGATCCAAGCATCGAGAGAGGAATTGATGGCAATAAAGGCATGGATATAATTGCCTTTCTTGGGATTATGATCTTCTGGCTTATTCTTCTTGGCACCCTCCAGGATGGGATCTCCAAAGTTGTTTTGCTGAAGTATTTGAGTCATTATATCTATCTGTTTCTGCATACATGCAGATTCTGGATGGAATCCTTTATGGAAGTATGTGCATTTATCTCATTTTCTTCCCTTTCCACCTTTGGATCTGGAGGCATCGTTGAATGGTTTTGAGTACCCTTCCTTCTTTGGATTTGAATGAGATTTCCTTTTGTCTTTATCTTTATATTTATGATATTTATGACTGCTTCTATCTTGCACAATAAGTGCATGCACCTTTGGGCCTTTGATTTTTCCCATGTTGACGAGTTTGGTCTCCTCTTGTGTCAAATATTCGATAAATTACTCAAGAGAAGGCATCTTCTTGGTGGCTCCAGAGGTGAATCTGACTGAGTGGAATGTTGATACAAACATTGAGAATTCAAGACCAGGCTTGAAGATAATGGTGAGAACCATTTGTTTCTCCTCCTTAGATTTATCAATCCCACAAGCTTTGAGTTGCGACAATAAATCCTTATATTTGGTAAAGGAATCTTAGAGATTGTCGAACGTTTTTGGATCCAATGTGAGCAATTCAACCTCGAGCATGTGTCCCCTCATCTCATCCTGTTTGCAAAAGATCCCTTCCATAGTGGTCCAGGATTCATTGGGGGTTTTACAAGAAGATATATGAAAGAGGAGATCCAGATAAATTAGACTGCAAATTGTTTCAAATGCTTTATCGATTCGATTTAGATACTTGGATTTTTCTATGGATGATGTTGGTTCTGTCTCTATGTTCATGGTTAACCTGTACAATCCTCTACTTCGAATATGCATGATCATCTTCTCCTTCCATGCAAAGTAATTGTAAGGTGTAAGAATGAATTCTTTTGAAAATTCCATTTTTCTGCCGTCTTCAATCTTCAATATCTGCAATAATTTGGTGTGTCTTTTCCCTAGAAGTCCCTTAGCTCTGATACCATGTAAATGTGTTGAACCTAAAAATCATAGATCTAGCTGGGAATTTACATACACAATTGCAGATAAAATAGAAGAAAAGAGAAGCAGGAGAGAAATAATGGAAGAATTCTCATTAACCAAATGGATGAATGATAATTTACACATGATATAATCTGTGTAACTCAACCAATGTGCACTGGAGGAGAATTCAATGCACCATAGTGGTGGTCTAGAGTGATATAGACACACACCAATAGTTACGGGAGTAAACTACCACCTAGTCTAGTCTCTTGGGCAGTTACGAGAGTGAACTGCCACCTCACTGAGTTAACTAGTCTATCAGTCTTCAGTTAGCTGATTGAAACAAAGTGAAGCGAGGAGGAGATTAAGGAATCATGAATAATTCACTAGCATGGTGATGATCCCAAGGAAAATTCACATTAGCTGGTGATGATCCCAATGCTACATGGTGATAACCCCAATGTAGCATCTAGACTCCACTCAACTAATCAAACTGAAGTGAAAACTGAAGAGCATATTCTCCTAGAAGAATATTCTCTCCTAAAATTTAGGAGGCTGGATAATGACTAATAAACATAGGAAAACCTTAGGAAAAATAAATCCTAGGTGTGTGTGAAGTAACTCCAACACTATCTCCTACATGGGATGCTTCCAATTTCATCGCAATATCCAAAGCTTTAGGCTGCGTCGCTACCTTCTATTGAATCAACAACTTGCGAATGTGTGGTAGAAGTCCTGAAATAAACCATTCTTGATTCTTTTGATCAAGGATATGGAAAGTCAGTCTACCCATCAAGTCCTTGAAACTTTGATTAAAATCCCATACTGACTCAATTTGCACATGTTTAATTTCCTTCAACTCTGTAATGTATTGCGACTCATTGGATTTTTAAACTCTTTAAATAGTGCTTGCCTTATCTCCGCTAAAGTCCTGGTTTGTACGATAGGCATGGTACTTTGCAACTTCATGTACTAGACTAGTGCGTGACCTCTAAATGTTATTTCAAACTACACAATATTTATGACCTCATCCTCGACATTCTTTGCGACCCAAATCTTCTCACAGTCGAATCAATGTTGTTCTGGGTCCTCTGACCCAACTCTCTGAAACTCAAGAAGTCTAAGGGTGTTGTCTACCCATGCCATATTTCTTTGTGTAGTCCCTCCTCTTGGCGATGCTAGTTGACTCTGACTCTGCGCACTGCTTCCATTGCTCTAATTGCTACTAATATGTCCTCCCTTGCTAATTATAAGTGTTTTTTCTTAAGTATTCAAATGTTATATTAGATTGTGGTGATGCACATGGGGTCATGGATTTTTCACATGATCCATTATGATTGGGACTTGATGGATATTCTATTATAGGACTAGACTGAAAATCCTCTTCTTCTCCTTTTATGTGTGGTATCTCCACGATTTGGACTATTGCACAATTTCCTCTCCACTCCAGATCACTACATGAATCTCCTTTCTCAGCCCCAGTATTTCACCTCTTGTACCTCCTTCCACTACATAGTACTCCAAACTCATCTTCTTCCTCTCATACAACTTCTTTGGTTCTTTGCATCCTCATTCCCTCTCTTCCTTCTTCATCTCTTCCTTCATTCTCTATTTTCCTCAGACTATCCTCTTGTCATCCCCTGGTTCCCCTATGTGCATGAATCCCCTTAGCATTTAGACTCCATTGTCATCACGCACTTGTCACACAATATCATCTTTATCCACATACCCAACAATTTCATGAACCTTTTGCGCAGACCTTTGAAGAAGTCCCTTTCTACAACATTGTATGACTGGGTACAATCTACTGCAAATTATGTAATATATCCTCCTAATATGCTATCCAACAAGAAATCCACTGCGCGAGAAGTTTTATTACTTAGAAAATTTAGCTGTTTTACCAACTTAGGATTCCAATTCCTCAACGCTACTATTCAATACCTTCTAGTATTCGCCACTAATATTTCTAACCACTCGGTCAAAAGAATTGGAAATTCACTAAAGAAAATTTCATGTAACTCTGTGTATACATATATTTGCATCCATTGCTCGTCACTCATCCGAGGGTTCCTATTCTCTTTTCGAGCAAAGTACCATTCCTTCCCTTATAACCATTATGATATCTATTTCTTAGTCGGCCTCCAAAGCATTCCCTCAATCATAGGTTTCAGGTCCCGACAACGAAACCATTTGTTGGCGTGCATGCGTGGTTGTAAGACCCTAGGTTCAAGTTATCATGACCAAAAAAACCCTTCAGACACTAGACCTTTCAACATCACCTGCATGCAAGTGAAGTCTCACCTAAGGTATCTATTGGGGTTGCAGGAACCAAGTTTTTGCAATAGTGAGGGAATGGGAGGTGATCCTCCTTGTCATTCATACTTATCTATTCTGTGCACATTATTATGTATTTGCTTTACTTATGCTACTTAGTGGATTCAATTATGTATTACCATTATACTTCTGATTGCAACATAAACCAAATACTGTAACATCCATAACTATTTCACATATATCATGTAAGGAATAAACCTAATATAACATGCATACAAAGAACATTCAAGATCCATCACATAAAAGACAAGTAAACACAATAGTTGACGTGGCTCACCCAACTTTGGGCTATGTCCACAACAACTGGCTTCTTTATTATTCTTTCTGCAATTGTCTCAGGCTTGTGCAATGCACTTACAAAAGATACACCATGCTATCGTTTCCTTCATCTAGCGTAGACACTCTACAGTGCAAGCATCTCTCTCTCTGCAACATCTCCTTAACATACATACATAAAATCTTCAACCAACTCGATAATATCTCTAGCAAGAGTGTTGGCCCTTGACCAAGTTTTGGGAGAATGTTGGTCGTGTTTGACCATTTTTGGGACTTCGACAGGATGATCGAAGACGAAGCGGAGATCGCGAGATCTCACCCTTTTTGTGGGATTTTTGGCTTTTGGGGTTTATGTAACGGGTATGGGATGTCGGCCCATGGGTTTACCCATGTTTAGGCCCTTTTTGTAAGGTATAAATAAGTAGCTAGGTGATGTAAGAAAGAGACAATGGCTTAATGCTAATGTTATGTATGTGCAAGAAGATGTGTTAAGGCTTGCAGAGCTAAGTGCAAACATGTTGTAAGTGCTTTGTGCACATACTGTGTAAGGCTTTGTGCTTTGATATAACTCAGGGAAGGAGGATCTGGCAAGGTGCACACAGATCTCTTGTCCTATGCGGAGTTGGATTTGTATCTTGGTGCTGGTAAGGATATTGAAGAGACTAATAAATAAGAAGAAGAGTTGGTGGACGTAGCCCCACACTGGGGTGAACCACGTATATCCTGTGTCAATGTGTTTTGTGCTATGTTGTTTATGTATTTAATTACTTAATCCATTGATTCTCAAGTTCTTTATGTATGAATGAATGCTAGATCTACTTTGATGCTATGTGCTAATGGTTATATATGCTTAGATCTTGGGTAATATTGCGCTGCTCTGTAATAAGGGTTTGACCTGCGATGTAAATAAGGGCTAGAATACTAATGAATGTTACTTTCTAAGTGCTCTGTTAAGTATTGTGATCACAGATCTATGTCCCAACTAGGTTGTAGACACTTCAGTCCTGCAACCCCCCCTGCCTCTACCTTGGGTGAGACTTCATCTGCTTCATAGGTGTTGCTGAAAGGGCTGATAGTTAGGGTTTTGTTGGTGCACTGTTGAAGCGTTGAACCCTGGGTCTGCCCCTGTGCCAACAAATGGTTCCATTTCCAGGACCTGAAACTGTGATTGTTGGGAACTGAAGAAAAGAGAAAGCTCTGTGCATAGATCTGTTGCTGTAGTGCGCAATATTCTACTTGACTTGCGAAGCTCTGTGCTAAGAGAAGGAAGCCTAATCTGAAGAAAGAGGTGAGATCTTAAAGATTTATTCTCTCGTAAAAGTAATATAAGTGGAAATTTTTGCTTCAAAAGTATGGATCTAGGTATGTTTGATATATTTGGTCCTAGTATCAAAACTAGGGCACAATTAGAAGAAAGAAGACTTGATATGAATATATCTGATAGAAATAGTGAAAGATATTTTATTCCTCTGCATAGAAAGAATTTTTGGACTAATAAGTGGATGCCAGACCCTAGAAAGAATTTTTGCAGATTGCAGGTCCATCAATGTGATACTAGTGCGAAGTACAAGAAAGGTTGGGGATTGTTTAAGAGAAAGAGAGGATTGACACTTTTCTATAGTTGCAGAAGACTGAGACATCTTGCTAAGGAATGCCCTGGTAGAGGTCCTATTTGTCTTTGTTGTAAATCTATTGATCATGAGGTTTTGGATTTCCCTAGAATTATTACTAAAGTTGAGAAGATGAACTTGAGACAAGAAAACCATGAAGAAGGTCAAGAAACTAAGGATATGTTAGAAAATCAGACAAAATCAGAGACTATGTTATTACAACTAAAAGAAACATTGAATGATCATAGAGACATCATTTTACCAGAGATCTTAAAAGAAAAGCAATGCATAGAAACAAGAATAAGAGACTTCGACATAGACTGTGTCTTGGATGAGGAAACACAGGTGAACATTATGACATAAAACACTTGGGAAATTTTGGGAAATCCTGCTATGGTTCCTTCATTAGGAGGGATTGGATTATTTAAAGGAAAGATGATAACCCTATGTGGAAGACTTACTCATGTACCTATGATTTCTCATGGAGAATCGACTGAAGAATAAATTGAGGTCATTAAGTTTGTTGAGAACAACACTCCTTTTTCACTTTTGTTAGGAAAGACCTGGATTGAGAAAGATCAGATCCGAAGGAAAGAAGAAGAGGAAGCCATAGAACAAAAAAATAAATAATTAAGGGACCTCGTAGCCGAGAAAATAGAGCGACTAGTACAAGAACAAGAGGACAAGTCGAAGCAACTGAGGGCCAAAGACTTAGCTGTCTAAGTTGAAAGAACACAAGAAATATTAAATAACCTATCCATGCAGGAGAAAAGAGAACCTACCCTAAGAGTAGTAAGAGAAGAGATATTGCATGCGAAACTTTTGAGAGAACATCAATAGTGCGAAGTTACTATGCTAAGAGAAGATAAGAGTACGAATGGAAAGAGGAATCCAAAAAATCAGATCATAGGAAAGAAGGCCAACAAGCTCAGTAAGAAGAATGCTAAGTTAGAAAAATTGCAGGAATCTCCAAAGAGGACTTCACAGAAGGAAGGCTTGCAGAAATTGAACATCGCCGGAATAATAGAACAACATAGAAGAGAACTTCAACTTGACGAAGCTATATGATCGTTGGAGGCATCCCGACCATTATAAAGACACTCTGGAATGGATAGAAGCAAAATTATTGCAGAAAAGATCGCCATTGGACCATTGAGACCACGCCATAACGAATGGAACCATATTGATTAAGGCATTTCGACCCGTTGGAGGAATCTGTTACGATGTTGTTTATTTAATCCGTTGAATGCCTCACCGAGGAAACTTTTGCAAATTGTGATTATCCGAGCTAATCAAGAACTGATTTCTATCGCGCTATGCTTTTGAGACCTCGCCACCCATTTTTCTTATCTTGAGCACCCGTTTGCCTACCTGAGATATTTGACCGCGAGCGTGTATGTCGGGCGAATGTAGCGTGGTAGAGAAGTCTGTGGAGGAGATCCTAATAGACCTTATGACTAAGAAGGTCATGTCTGCAGGAGTACATGCCTCATCGATGGCCGGATTGCAAGCATCTCCCTCGACTACATGCCAATCCAGTCTATCTGGACCATCCCGAACCGTGATGGAGAAGAGAAGTAAGCACCACGACGACCTGGAGAATGAAAAGCTCATCCCATCGGTCTTGCTCGACTACATCTTGCCTTTGGCTGGTGTGGTTAGTCGTGACAACATCCTAATAAATTTCGAATACACACTCATCACTGCGTACCTCCCAAAGGGGATGCACATAGTAGGACCGTAGCTAGGACTAATCCCTGATCTTAAGATCAAGGACTTTAACCTGGGAGAATGAAAGAATTATGCGTTGCTTGCACCACATAGGTACTTGACAAATACAATGGGGAAGAAGTCGAAGATAGTCCCCCAACTTTGGATCAAGGAGATTGCGAGGTCCACCATCCTTAACATTATGAAGATATCCCACTTTGGAAGACATCATGAGGCTAACGCGTGCGTTAAAATCATCCTGTCGTGCTACCATGGAGGTTATCTATGGTTGGATAGACGTGTGACTGTGGATCTGGAGCTGATCCACATGATCACTGGATTGAGCATGCAGGGACTAGACCCTAACCAGTTCTATCCAAGGAAGGCTACAGACCGTACCCTGGCACAACGAATAAAGGAAACATATGGTGATGTGGAGAAGGGGAAGCGAGGCTACAAGGTAGCCTCCATCCAAGATGGCGTAGTGTGCCTAGATTTCGAGTTGATCACTGGTAAGCTCGTCAGGAAGAACAAACCAACAAAAGTCATGGGGTTTGTCATGGACCTTGCAGGGAAGTGCGTTGAAGGGATGCAGATGAACTGGGTGAGCTACCTTGTCAACGAGTTAGAGAAGGACTGTTGCGAAGTGCAGGACCAAGGCTATGAATTCCACTTTAGCTGGTTACTCATAATCATAGCATTTGTTGCTTGGGAGATGCTAGAGGGAGCGACATTCCATGAAGTTGAGCCATTCGAACCACTGGACGCGAGGTTCACTACCTTGTGGTATTCAAGTGATATGGCGAAGTAGTGGCAATCGAACGCTATCTTCCACACTTACTACTTACAACTCACGCGATCCATTGAATCCTTCTCCCATATGATGCTAAATACAATCCATAGTTCATGCCACTCATGAAGTTTTGTGCATACCGACACTTCATATACATCACCATGCACAGGGACAAAAATAAGGAGGAGCTGCAATCATATTATAAATTGACTGAGGAAGATATGGAGGAGATAACCAAGGAATGTCCTGCAGGATTTATTGTACCATTTGGAAATGCATAAATCTCCAACCTTGAACTCATCGGAAGTCCTGTGGTCACTAGGATTGAGTGTGATGGACCGAGCAATGCTAAGAAGAAGAAGAAAAAGGAAGAAGTTCAGGAAATAAACAACACATCGGAGGAAACTACGCCTGACTCACCTGGAGGAGGAGGAGGTGACGAAGTAAATCAAGAAGAGGGAGGAGAATAAGACAAGCAAGAAGAGGGCGAAGTGACACCACCGAAGGATCCCCTTACAGAGGCCGAGACATCGAAGAAAAGGAAGGTTTCTCTAAAGAAACCCTCAGCGCGGAAGAAGTCATGAGCCAATAAGCCTTAGTCACAAAATGTGCTCACAGTGGATGATATTGACCTCATCATCGTAGCTGTAGCAGATGCTTCGAAGGATATTTTGCAGTGAAATGAAGCAAATCATGAGACAATGTATGATAGAATCGAGGCAGAGCTGAAGGGGGTACAACAAGCTCTCTATTCGAGCCGCACAATGTCTATTGCGCTGTCATCATCAGAAGCTATAGATTTGGGGGATGAGTCCACCCAACTATGCAGAATAGCAGATGCGACAAAGGCTCGCCTTCGATGTGTACAGGAAGAAAAAGAGCAGGCCATAGAGGCCTTGAAGCAAGAAAAGGAGGAATCCCTAGAGCAACGTCGGGTTGCGCAACAAGACAAAGATGAACTTAGAGATAAGTTTGAAGAGGACAGAGAATAAATCCAGAAAGAAAAAGAACAACTTCTCACTGAGTAGATTGGGGTTAGAGAAGTAGTAACTAGAGCACTTTTCTCTATGCCAGGATTGGCTCAGATGGAAGAAGAGACAACTGGAAGCCAAGTGGGGAAGCTCTCTGAAGCCATTTAGTAGCTTCAAGAAAGAGTAGTAGAGATGGAGCTACAAGTAGTGCCGAGCACTCTGCAAGAAGTGAGAGATCAAAGGGAAGAAACTTCCAGGAGCACAGTCGAAAGAATCAAGGCATTGGCCTCTGAATGCAAGAAACTAAGTAACCGAAGTGCACAGACCTATGAGCATCTAATAGAAGACCCAAAGCTGAGGAGATTGGAGGCATAGATACAGGAGGCGAAGAAACAAGCATTGACAGTGCAAGCACAACTAAAGTATCTTATAGCCGTTGAAAATATGAAGAGATCGCAGGAGCAACACACAGTTCAACAGAAGGTCACTACTATCCAAAGCAGAGTGATGGAGGTGACACAATGAATCCAGCTGGTGCAGGATGAAGCCTAAACCCTCTTTGAAGAGATCGAGGGACAAGGATCACAGTTGGAATAGGTGGTCACCACAATGGAACAACGCCTGGAAGGGACTGTCACTGAGAAAGTCATTCAAGAGTTCGTCGAGAAGGAGGCTCTGGCGAAGCAGCAAGTCAAGGAAGCTCGAGCCAAGATTGAGGCCTTCGAAGCAGTGTTTCCCAGATCAAAGTGACTCAGAATGAGTCACAAGTGATTTTTGGGGGCCTCTTGGCCCTCGACCAATTTTTGGGAGAACGTTGGTCGTGTTTGACCATTTTTGGGACTTTGACAGGCTGATCGAAGACGTAGCGCCCAGGTGAAGCGAAGATCGTGAGATCTCACCCTTTTTGAGGGATTTTTGGGTTTTAGGGTTTATGTAATGGGTATGGGATGTCGGCCCATGGGCTTACCCATGTTTAGTCCCTTTTTGCGAGGTATAAATAAGTATCTAGGCGATGTAAGAAAGAGTCGATGACTTAGTTCTAATGTTATCTACGTGAAAGAAGATGTGTAAAGGCTTGCAGAGCTAAGTGAAAACGTTTTGTAAGTGATTTGTGCACAGACCGTGTAAGTCTTTGTGCTTTGATCTTTCTTGTTGACTAAATTCTGCTTCAAGCTTGTTTAAGACCTCATATTTTTCTTTAAGATGACTTGTCGAAGTCTCTTTTTTCTTCTCTGCTTCCTTTCTTAGTGATACTATTTCAACTTCCAAACACTACTTTTCTTTCAACTGATTTTTGAGAGTTTCTTTAATCACTTTGGATTCTTCCAGTTGAACCTTTAGATTTATGATAATCTATTGGACTTATTTAGAATTTTCCTTTAGCTTGATCAATTCTTCCTTGAGATACTTGTTTTTATTCCTTTCTCTTTTTACCTCACTTAAGACATTGATTAGTTCTGCTTCAAGATCTACTTCATCTTCTTATTCTTCTTTTGAATCTGTCTGACATGATGAGCTTCTTTCTTCTTGTTCTATATAACCACCTTATTTATCTTGATCAACATGTTTTGGCTCTGTGATAAGAGGAGATTCCTTAAAGTAGATATTATGTAGCTTATCCCAAAATTAATTGAGATTATGTAGCTCTATGAAATTAATTTCTATTTTGTTGTTCCTTCTTAATTCCTTCTTGGAAGTAGTTTTCATAGGTTTATTTTAAGCGGTGTATCCTATAACAACTGATTTTCAAATGTCATATCCCCGTGCCTATAAAAATACTTTCATTCTTGAGCTCCATATCTCATAATTATGACCATTAAACACCAGCATTGCATTATCTGTGCACTCCATGAATTCCATGATCTACCTTCCTGTGGTTAGAATGATTCTGAAGGAACCTGCTATGATACTAATTGTTGGAATATTCACCAATACTGAGCGGGGGGGTGGTGGTGAATCAATATTGAACACTTTGTACCATTTTTAATCACAACATATGTAAAGATTAACTTATCAACAATTCCATTCACTTATGATTGCATTAAACATATCATGAACATTTTTTTTTCTTGGAAAATAAACTATTATATTCAAGTATAATACAACATGATACATTCGTTCATATGGCCTTTACAGGCCCCAAATCAAAATTGTAACTTGTTCGACCAATTCCTTGGTCTTACTTACCCTATCTCAAAACTGAGAAAAAAAACCTTCTACATCCTTTTACATTCTATGAAAAATTATTTACATCCATTATACACTTTACAATTCCCTTTACTTCCTGCCTAAACATATTAACAACATAATGTAGTCATAATTTTAGACG
Organism: Picea engelmannii; assembly: GCA_009831015.1. Taxonomy (NCBI): domain Eukaryota; kingdom Viridiplantae; phylum Streptophyta; class Pinopsida; order Pinales; family Pinaceae; genus Picea; species Picea engelmannii. The sequence continues at coordinate 1,669 of ML794723.1, read as the reverse complement.
ATAACCTCCATTGCTTCTTCTTCCACTCCTTTCTTATACTCATAATAAGCATATATTCCACTGTGAAGCTCCAGAGCTTCCTTGGACAATTTATCAACTTTGGAGTTTATCTCCCTCAATATGTGGTGAAAGGAAAACCATTCAAAATATTGAAAGGTGAGATTGATATCCCTTAATATATTTGACACGTGAATATTTTGTATATTGACTATGCCCTGATCCCATTCAATTAACAACTTGGAATCTCCCATCATTTAAATTTTACGTAGATCTTTATCCTTTGCCACATTAAACAAAGTCCATAGAGAAATGAATTATTCCCTATTGTTGGTTCCTCTTCCTGGGGAACACCTGATATGTATATAGTGAGATTGAGAAGCACTAACTAGAAGGAGACACCAACCCCTTGTTTATAGGCTCCAACTTGAAGGAAGCTACAACTCCCCAAATTCTCCAGCTCCAACTGGAAGGAGGCTTCAACCCTCTAGTTTACAGGCTCAACTTGAAGGAAGCTCCAACTCCATATATTCTCCAGCTCCAATTGGAAGGAGGCTCCAACCCCATGATTTACAAACTCCAACCTGAAGGAAGCTCCACTATGATCACCAATCCACCTAGCACAAGTGCAGACCCACTTATGCTAGCTCCACTCACAAAAATCACTTGCTTGAATGAACAAATGAAAGGTTCTTGATGTGTATTTATACTTTTCAAAATACCTCCTTTATTTGACTTTAGGGCCAACCTATAACTTTCTGTTTGCAACAACGTTTCTCCTTTAATTAATTTGGGGCTAACTTGTAACTTCTTTGTCCTTAGATTCGGGGCTTCTTGAACATACTTCGAGGCTTCAAATTTAAGAGAGTACAACTTCTCAATCGTGAGGAACCACGTGGATGATCTAGATTTATGAGTGGAATAAAATGAATAAAATATTGAATACAATGACACAGAGATATGGAGAACAACAACAAATATCCAGTGAATAATAACTTCTATTGAATAAAGAAAATAGGCTAAAACTGTAAAACTACAGAACTGAAAACAACTTGCTCGAATGGTGGTAGCTATCTCTGAGAAGAGATGTGGCTCCTACGTGCATTCGTTTGAGTAGAAAATTACAATGAGGCTCTAGATGCCTTTTTAACATTACTCATGAATTCCAAAACCCTAGACATCCAAAAACCTAACCCTAGGAGATAAAACGCCAAAAGTTATGTGGGCCCCGATGGGTAAGTTGGTACCTCATCTTCCCGAGGTCGTAACGTTTTCATATGACCTTCATTTTAGGCGTGTGATATCCCGTTGGAAAGGTGTTTTTAAGAACTACACATTATGTCTTCAAAATCTAACTCTGTTTACAGTTTGACTGTGGAAAGCCAAAAAAACATTGTCTAGGGCCCCAAAATGGCCCTGGAATTACTTAAAGATGTACTGACACGAAAACTTCCAAAATAAGCCAGTTAGAATATGTGGGCGGCCTCCAATATCCACCTAGATTCTATGTAGGGATTCAAGATGGCCCCAGAAGTGCAGAACCCACAATTACAAAGAAATGTCATCATTACAAAGAAACATGCTAAACTAAAAACTGTCAAGATGAGCCAGTTGGAATAGGTGGGTGGCCACCAATATCCACATGGATCAATGGCATACCACCTATCATTGG
>ML794722.1:190594-217881 GCA_009831015.1 Picea engelmannii | reverse complement strand
TTAGCTCATTTATCAAATTAAAGTATTAAAATGCATAATAATCACTTGAATTTCAAAGATACCTTAGGTGACCCCTTTGGTGGTAAAGGGATGTTGATTATATCAAAAGGAGGTCAAAAAGGGTGATACTGGCATATAGTTGGCGGTCAATGGTACGTAGTATGGGCGAAGAACATAGTCAAAACCGGGGACCAACAAATTATACATGCGAAGGATATGCACAATCATTCGATTTACAACCTCGGTTTAGCCATCTGTGTGGGGGTGGAAGGCCGTGGATTTGGTCAGATTGGTGTCCAGCGGTGACTAGAGGCTCAACCAGAATGTGCTGAGAAATCGACTATCCTTATCTGAGACAATGGTTTGTGGGATTCCAAAATGTACCCAGACTCGTTCAAATAAGAGCTTGGCAGTGGCCTCTATTGTGATTCTCTTCTTGCAAGAAACCATAATCACCATCTTAGAAAAGTGATCAACAACCATAAAAACACAACCATTTCCCCGCTTGGTGGATGGGAGGCCCAACATGTATTCCATTGAGATGGATTCCCATGGCCTTTCAGGAGTAGGAAGAGGGGTTTACAGGCCCTATTTCTTAGTGGCCGGTTTGGCAATAGTACAGGCAATGCAAGACATGATATACTTACTGACCTCCTATCGAAGTTTCGGCCAGTAGAAATGTTTTTGTAGCATCGCCAATGTCTTTTCGATGCCGAAGTGTCCTGCCACCCGACTGTAGTGGGCTTCCCAGATCAGCTTCGCTCGCTCACTTGATGGAATACAGATATGGTCGAGACGACACAACAACCCATCTTGAAGATGGAAATTATCGACAACTTCATTTGCACCCAACATTTGGTAAGTGGTGGCGAAGTCAGGGTCTGTCTCATAGAGTTGGGGCCATCTAGATGTCTCATGGCCGCAAGAGTCTAGCACTGTGGTGAGTGTCGCGACTGGTGGTCTATTGGGGCAATCAATGATGTGATTGGTGCTTCCTGTTTTATACTTGATTTTGAGGTGGAATTGTTGCAAGTATGTGGACCACTTTTGATGGAGGTCATTCTGCAATTTTCCCTGTGTTTGCATGAACTGTAGTGGCTTATGATCAGTGTGGATGACTGTCTCCTTTCCAAGAATGTAATGTCTCCACTGGTGGCATGCTTGCACAATGGAGTACATTTCTTTGTCATAAGTAGGGTACTTACAGACAGTATCTGAAAGTGTCTCACTATGATAGGCCACGGGGTGGTTGTGCTGAGTGAGAACAACGCCCACAGCATAGTCTGAAGCATCTGTCTTGATCTCAAAGGGATGTTGCAGGTCTAGTAGTGAAAGTACTAGGGTTGATCACAATCACTGCTTCAAATCATCAAACGCTTATTGTTGGGACCGGCCCCACGCAAATTTCTCCTTACCACCACCCCTGTTTATTTGGCTGAGGGCCCATGCAATATGGGAGAAACCCAACATGAACCTGCAGTAGAAATTAGCAAGTCCCAAGAATATCTGAAGCTCAGTGAGTGTTGTTGGGGCTGGCCAGTCATGGATGACTTGGATCTTGGCTGGATCCACATGTACACCATGCTGATCAATAATGTATCCCAGGTAATTGACCCTGTCCATGCCGAAGGATCATTTTTCCAGGTTGGCGTATAGCTTGTGTTGCTGTAGGGTGTGCAAAACCTGCTAAATATGCTGCAAGTGTTCGGCCCAAGTCTTGCTATAAATTAGAATGTCATCCATATACACCACTACAAAAGTATTGGTGAATGGTCACAGGATATCATCCATCATCCTCATGAAAGTGGCTAGAGCATTTGTCAAACCAAAGGGCATGACCAACCATTCAAAAAGTCCTTCCTTTGACTTGAAGGCGATCTTCCATACATCTGTCTGTTCTATCGGGACCTGGTGGTAGACGGACCTCAGATCAATCTTACTGATGTATTTGTCCCCTATGAGTTGATCAAGGAGGTCATCGATTCAGGGAATCGGGTACCGATTTCTGACAGTGATTTTATTCAGAGCTCGGTAATCAATACAGAGTCGCTAGGTTCCATCTTTCTTCTGTACCAGCACGATTGGGCTCCCGCAAGGTGATGAGCTAGGGTGGATGTGCCCCTTTTGGAGAAGTTCTTGGATCTATCCCTTGATCTCCTCATTCTCTAACAAAGAGTGATGATAGACTGGCCCACTAGGCAGTGGTGCGTCAGGGATTAGATCGATGGGGTGCTTGACCTAGAAGTGTAGAGGTACCCCTGTAGGTGAGGAGAAGATATCCGAGTATTCTTCCACGACCTTATCTACTTGCTTCTGCTATGTTGAGAGGTCGACCATAGAGACCTTGGATGTGGCTGTGATCTTTCATTTATTCTGAGAGTGAATCACGAAGAAGACAAACTTCCCCGTCTGAGAGATGACCTTCCTACATTGCTTAGCAGAGATCAAGGAAATAGCAATAGGTGGGACTGCCTCGGGTATCCTGTACAATTTCCTGTTCAAAGTAATAATAACACTACGAGGCCTAGACTCATATACAACATGATGTTTCCATAAATAAGGTTTGCCCAAAATAACATCACAAACTTCGAGAGGAGAAACATCACACAATACCTCATCTTTGAAGGGCTTGATGTCGTACGACAATCGGCACTGTTGGCTGACATGGAGATCGCTTCCTTGGCGGAGCCATCCAATGGTGTAGGGTTGTGGGTGAGGCATTGTTGGCAAGGCCAACCACTTGATGACCTCTGCTGAGATGAGGTTCTTCTGGCTACCACTATCAACGATGAAGTGCAACAGGGTTCGTTTTACCCACATCTGTGAATGGAAGAGGCACTTTCCTTCTTCTGTCTCGTTTGGTTCACCAGGCTGGAGCTTGGTGGTAGTAAAAGTGGCACTAGGTTTCATGTCAATGATCTATCTTCCCCTTTCTGGTTCTATCTTGGAGTGAGAATCTACATCTAATTCAGAGGCTTTCACTTTGGCCACCAGTGACTTCTTTGAGCGGCAGTCAGTAGTGTTATGCCAAGGGATCTTATGGAAGTCGCACCACTTCTCAGTATCTTTCTTTGTCTTTCTGGTGTCCTTCTTTTCTTTCATCTTTTACTGGTTGTCCTGACACTGTCCATATTTTCTCTGTCCTTTGTTCGGTGGGTTGGGGCCACCCTTTCCTGGTTTTTTTTGTGAGGGGTTCCCAAGCCCAAATTGCCGTGTCTTTTGTTCGAGTTTCTGCTCAATTTTGACGGCATATCAGTAGGCCGCACCCAAGGATGAGATGTCCATAAATTCCATTTCGGTCTATATCTATCTATGCAGAGCACCATGATACTTGAGCACCAGATGTCACTCTAAATATTTGATACCCAACTTGGTGCGCAAGGTATGAAAGATATTTGAGAAATCTGGCACTCCTTGGTCTCTTTCTTTCCGCAGTGTGGTCCATTTGGTACAGAGGTCGTCATAACTTCCGACAAGGTATTATTGTTCCTTAATAGAATCCCTGAAGGATTCCTAGATGGATGTGACTAAAAATAATGAGGTTTCCTCTGTTTCCTTTTGCTCACAGAAAGTTTCCCACCAATCTTTGACATGGGGAACGACTTTGAGGAGCACAAAAGTAATCCTTTCTCTATTCGAAAATTTATGAATAGAAAAATACCCTTCTAGTAGATTCAACCACTTGTATACAACATATGCATCTATCTGACCTTTAAATATAGGAATATCAAAGTTTATTTTTACCTTGAAGGGGCCGACGCCTCCGTTCGAAGAAGATGCGTCGCCTGTTGGTAGTCGTTGAAGGATTTGCATGAAACTATCCATCATCTCGTTCCTCTATTGCATGAGGGCTTCCTCAATCAAAAGTTTGAAAGGATATCTTTTCCCATCATATTTCTTTTTTCTTGCCATGGGAGGTCGTTTGGGCATGCCAGAGCTTCTGTCCTTAAGAGAAACAAGCTCGAGACCCAAGTCTTTGTACTCTGACCTCGTTGGGGACATGCATTAAGATGACAAGGAGCAGACCACTCTGATACCACTGATCTGGGTTTTATAAGAAGAATGAAATGAATACATATTATTAATAGGTTCTTAACACAAAAAAACATAGATACAGTAAAACTGGTTTTCTATTCAATAATGAAATAAGCTAAAACTATAAAATGCAGCAGAAACAAGCTTCCTGGAATGGTGGTGGCTTATCTCTGAGAAGAGATGTGACGACAGTGCGAATTCCCAAGAAGAAGGTTAAAATGAGGCTCTAAAGGCCTTTTTACAATAATAAATATTTCCAAAATCCCTAGAAATCCAAAAACCTAACCCTAGGAGATGAAGCGCCAAAAGTCATGTGGGCCCCGTTTGGGTAAGTTAGTACATCAACTTCCCTGGGTCGTAACTTTTGCATACGATCTCCGTTTTAGGCGTGTGATAGCTCATTGGAAAGGTATCACCGAGGAGATTTATTTTGGGGGCTCAATCATGCCTTTGTATATTATTGAGGAGCTTCATACCGAAAAACCTTTATTTAGGCCCTCAAAATGGCCCCGGAAGTTAAAACTGTTAAAAATAGTAAATTGCCAAAAATGTCAGAAAATTGTTTTGAACCAGTTGGAAAAGGTGGGTGGCCACAGATATCCATATAGATCATGGAAGGAAAATAAACAAGAAATAATGAATCAGCAAAATAAAGGGTTCCAACTAGCCCCTTTCCGGAATATGGAAAAATGTTTCCAAAAGAAGTACTATCATTCCAACACCCAGAGTGCTCATGTGGGAGGTAGGCCAGTTAACCTGGGAGTCAAAAAAGTTGGGGACAGTCCCAGAGAACCATTGAAGTGTTGGGAGTGTGGAGAACCTCACTTGAGGAGAAATTGTCCACGCTTAATTTCCATGACAAGAACTTCATTCCATAACTTGCAAGAAGCTTCGATAGTAGCTGGATATATGGGAAGAAGAATGAACAGAATTAATGCAGTTGTGGATGGCAGACAAGAATATCATCAATCCACTATCATCGAGGTTGAAGGTAAAATTCATGATAACTGCATTTCCATATTAATTTACCCAGGAGCTAGTCTTAATTATGTTACTCATGGTTTAGTTGAATTAAAAAAGATCAAGAAATTAAAGCATGCTAAGTCTTGGTTAGTACAATTAGAAACAAGGACCAAGAGAAAGGTAACATATTTTATTTTTGAATGTGAAATGAGCATCGATGGTCAAAGTACAAAGTTAGATATGAACATTTTACCTTTAGGGTATTACGATTTAATTATTAGAATGGGCTCGTTAGAGAAACATAAAGTAGTATTAAACTGTTATGAAAAGTCACTTATTTATAGAGACGAAAACAACATAGTTAGGACAATACAAGGGATCAAAAAACCAGTTTCGGTTAGGCAAATATCATCCACGTAGTTAAAGAAATGTATGAACAGAGGTTGCCAAGTTTATGTTATTCATGTAATTAATCTGTTAGAAAAGGAAAACAAACCCGGTTTAGAGGAATTTGCAGTCCTACATGGGATTAGAGATGTATTTGTGGACGAAATACCAAAACTACCTCCAAGAAGAGATATAGATTTCTCTATCAATCTACTACCTGGATCTTCCCCGGTATCGAAGGAACCTTATAGAATGAGTCTACCCGAGTTAAGGAAACTGAAAATTCAGTTGCAAGACATGTTAGATAAAGAATATATTAAACCAAGTGTCTCACCTTGGGGAGCACCGGTTCTCTTCGTTAAAAATAAAGATGGGACATTGAGACTGTGCATTGCCTATCAACAACTAAATAAGATGACGATCAAGAATAAGTATCCTTTACCCAGAATTAACAACATGTTTGACCAAGTTGGAGGAGAAAGGATCTTCTCTAAGTTAGATTTAAGGTCTGGTTATCACCAAACCAGAATAAAATATGAAGACATAAATAAAAAAACATTTAGAACACATTATGTACACTATGAGTTTGTCGTAATTCTGTTCGGTATTACTAATGAACCAACAACGTTTATGCATTTGATGAATAGTATATTCTGTCAATATCTAGATAAATCTGTGTTGGTGTTTATCGATGATAGTTTAGTTTACTTGAAAACAAAAGAATAACATGAAGAACATCTGGAATTAGTATTGGGAGACCTTAAGGAAACATAAGTTGTATGCAAAGTTTGATAAGTGTGATTTCTACCAAAGAAAGATATAGTACCTAGGACACATGATATCCAAAGATGGTATTGCAGTTGATCCAGAAAAGATAAAAGCCATTATGGAATGGAATATCCCTAAGAATGTAGAAGACATCAGATCATTCATGGGAATTACTGGTTATTAACGAATATTTATCGAAGGATTTTCTAAGATTGTGTATCCAATTACATCCCTATAGAAAAAGGGAATAATAATTACTTGGTCACAAAAGTGTTAGGACAACTTTGATAAATTAAAAGGATGGTTAATTACATCACATATCCTAAGGGTAGAGGATCTCGATAAATATTTTACAGTTTGTGTGGATGAAAGCAAAGAAGGATTGGGAGGTGTCCTAACACAATATGGGCACTTCATTTGTTACGAATCATGTAAACTGAAAGAACATGAATGGAATTATGTTACACATGATTTGGAATTAGCAGTCGTAATTCATACTCTGAAAATGTGGAGACATTATTTAATGGGGAGAAGGTTCCTGCTACTAACCAACAATAGTGGTGTAAATTTTTTATCTAGTCAACTGGATCTCAATGCAAGGCAAGTGAGATGGCTAGCCTTTTTAAGTGAATTTGATTTCTAAGTAATACACATCAAAGGGAAAGAAAACAAAGTTGTAGATTATTTAAATAATCCTTCTCCAATATTTTATCATTTAAATATTCCTTCTTGTTTTTGTCACTTCTCTTTATTATTTAAATAATCGACCTTGACTTTGTCACTTTTACTTTATCATTTAAATAATGATTTCTTCTTTTAGGTCACTTTGACTTACTTGACCTTGTGGGCTTCAAGCCAACTTATGGGGGTCCTCCAACTTCGTAAAGCCATAACTCTCAAACCGTGAGGAGTTATGTGATATTCCACATACCACCGGAAATGGCATGACAAACACTATACATCTAGGATAGTTTCACCAAAAGATTCATTGATATTCATATCATTATTTCACATGCAAGCATGTGTCCTCCAATTGTTATTCTAGAACTAGTACACATTGTAAAAATTTAGACATTATATTTGTGGCGTTATGGACAAAATTGGCCATACTGTCGAAAAATAGAGGAAATTTAAAAAAAAAGAAAATCCATATTGCCTGATAACGTCTCTATTGCCACAGTGATGTCTCTCTTGCCACGTTGTCATCTCTCTTGCCACGTTGTCATCTCTCTTGCCACGTTGTCATCTCTCTTGCCACGTTTTCCACATAGTCGTCTCTCTTGCCACGTTTGTGACATAATCATCTCTCTTGCCACATTTGTGACATAATCGTCTCTCTTGCCACGTTTGTGAAGATAGTGGTCGCAGTTGTGATGTTGTGGAAACTAGGTTTTCCCCCTCCAACGATCACCTAGTATTTTGACCAAGTAAACTTTTATTTGGTCAATGATCGTCGAAATTGAGACGTTATAAATCTATAAATATGTTGCATTTTACGGATGTTGCGACAAGTTTGTTATAATAACGACACTTCAAAAAGGGTTTGCGGGTCTTCTCATCTAGAGTACAACTATTAAAAGAAATTGTACTAGGTCTCTTCTCATTTCATTTTAATTTTCTGATCGGCCGAATTTTAAAGGAAACAACTATTAAAAGACATTGTACTAGGGCTAGAGTACATGACGGGAAAAGATGACCTGTGAATGGGGCCAACTTTGAAATTTTTTCAAAATGTTTCTATATGACATCATACATCCTTGAGACTTGAAACCCTCCCATACCGTTAAGGCATATGTCTAGTCTAACCATGTCAAATTTTGATTCATATAGGCACATATTGAAGAAATTTCAAAGTTGGCTCCATTCACTGCTCACTATGCGGGGTTGGTGCATGACATTTTTGGTGGTTGAATTGGAAGTTCCATGAAATTTCAAGAGAGTTCCAACAAATATTCTATAGATGGAAACAACAACATTTGAGAATGAGACACCCATTATGAACGTTGTTGCAAACATGGAAAACGTCAAAGATTATGTGGTCGGGACATCATCCATCCTTGAATCTTGAAACCCTCCCATACCATCAAGGCATGTGTCTAGTCTAACCATGAAAAAATTCGATGCATACATTCACATATTGAAGAAATTTCAATGTTGGCCCCACTCACTAGTGCTCACTATGCGGGGTCGGTGCATAACATTTGTGGTGGTTGAATTGGAAGTTCCATGACATTTCAAGAGAGTTCCAACAAAGATTCTACAGATGGAAACAATGACATTTGAAAAATATGAGATGCCCCATTATGAACATTGTTGCAAACATGGAAGATCTCAAATATTATGTGGCTAAGACATCAAACATCCTTGAGTCTTGAAACCCTCCCATAACGTCAAGGCATGTGTCTAGTCCAACCATGTCAAATTTCGATGCATACAGGCACATATTGAATAAATTTCAATGTTGGCCCCATTTTGTAGTGCTCACTATGTGGGGTCAGTGCATGACATTTGTGGTGGTTTAATTGGAAGTTCCATGACATAATTTCAAGAGATTTCCAACAAAGATTCTATGGATGGAAACAATGACATTTGATAAATTAATATGAGACGCCTCATTATGAACATTGTTGCAAACATGGATGATCTCAAAGATTATGTGGTCGGGACATCAAACATCCTTGAGTCTTGAAACCCTCCCATACCGTCAAGCCATGTGTATAGTCTAACCATGTCATATTTCTATGCATACAGGCACATATTGAAGAAATTTCAATGTTGGCCCCATTCACTAGTGTTCACTATGCGGGGTCGATGCATGACATTTGTGGTGGTTGAATTGGAAGTTCCATGAAATTTCAAGAGAATTCCAACAAATATTCTATGGATGGAAACAACAACATTTGACAAATTAATATGAGACACCCCATTATGAAAATTGTTGCAAACATGGACGATCTCAAATATTATGTGGTCGGGACATCAAACATCCTTGAGTCTTGAAACCCTCCCATATCGTCAAGGCATTTGTCTAGTCTAACCATGTCAAATTTCGATGCATACAAGCACATATTGAATAAATTTCAACGTTGGCCTCATTCACTAGTGCTCACATGGAAGATCATGTAATAAAAATGACATATATAACTAAGTATGGGGAAGGTTGACTTCTGTATAACTATAATATGGGGAGGGTTTCTTGACTTCTATACTTGATTGTTTGGGGAAGGTTTTGTTTCCCTTTATGTTCATATATTTGAAGAGAGGATTAAAGCATTTAGAGTATTTAGGAAACTCTCGCGATTACTTTTGAAATACAAATAAAGGGGGATAGATGCCTAGCCACATGTATTCTTCTTCATATATTCATGTTGCATTGACATACACAACTGATCTAGAAATATGGCGATAGTATATTTTTTTTTCTTTGCCATTGATTTGGCCCTAGTAAGTGGGGAATTATCCCCTATCACAACTACCATTTCAATAATTTGATATCTTCATAAAAAAAACCATGTAGATATTTTACATCTATGTATGTGAAAACTTAGGAAAACTTCATTGAAACCAATCAACCATCCATCACCATTCTAACCATAAATACCATAGAATTCAAAAGGATGTTTCTTAATATAGAAAACCAACAAACATCATAGAGAAAATTCACTAATCTAGGTTGTATCTTGCATAATCAATTTTTGGATACAAGTAGTAATAGTGAAATAGTAGAAAACTATGTGAATGTTAATTGGTGCAGTTAATTAACAAAACCAACAAATTAGTATGGTAATAAGACACTATTAACCCTATTCAATCTCTCACATCCTTAAAAAAATGAGCTCGTCATGTTCTAAGAAGATTCAAGGTAAAAAATTGAGGGCTAAGACAAAATATCAGGTGCCACGCGATCTAAAAACTCCTCCACATATCCCTACCACATATAGCATAAAATAAATCCCTCCTTCCAGTATTGCAATGGACATGGAAGAAACCCAAGAAGCAACTAATATAGGAAGTGATGATACTAATGTACAAGACCTCCTATACTAGTTGGAGGAAGCAAGGGAAGAGGTCCTTGGATGGATAACCAGTGCAAAGTCAAGGAGGGAAGTAGAAAGTAGAGGTAGACAAATTTCTTTAATGTGGCATGAAAACATTATTTCTGACCAACAATTTAAGTCTCAATTTCTCAAAATGAAACACATGGATACCATACAACAACTAGAAAATAAGAACTTAACCCTGATAACAAAGATGGAGGGAGTAAGTGCAAGTTTGAAAAAAATGTCATTTTAGAGATATCTATCACTAGTGTAGATAAAGTTATGGAGGAGATGCTATATTATAGACCCTCATCAACAATAACCATCAACGAGGAAGAAACCCAATAAGAAAACAAAGAAACTCTTGCATTCAAACCATTGCCACATGATGTAAACATAAACTGACGCATGGGATGGGATAGACAACAATTGTTGCACACATGTGGTTTGTGAAAATTGGTTGGTAGTTTAGAAGTAAAAATCATTGTGGATATGACCATAATAAAGAAACACCTTTGACATAATAAAAGTTATAATGATTGATCCAAGTAAAAATCCATTAAAAATTGGAAATTATAGAAGAAGGGTTAGACAAAAATAATATGTGTGGCCCTTTATTTCAATCAACGAAGGGTGTATGGGGATAAATATGATATCTTTTGAACTTGTTCATTATTGTTTTATCCCTTTGAATACTTTATGCCAATTTTCTATAGGGGGTACTCAATAATTATGTATTTCTCCATTGTAGGATCCTCTAAAAATACCAACTTCTTCTTAATGAATTCCACTTTTGAAGCAAATAAGTTTAAGAGGATAGGAGATCCTTTTGCAAGATATCAATGCTATTTTTTGACCACCAATCATGCCCATAGAGAGATATTTTACCATCCATTATGAATTTATGTATGTCTTAAAAGCATTTTTGCAACCTCTTTTGACTTGGAGGTCCCTTGGGGAGACATTTTATGATCCATTACAAATTTATAAGTCCTTTAAAAAAATTAGTGTGACCTCTTATCTCTTTCCACCCCTCCTCTTTGACTGTCGCATCTCTTTCCATCATAGCTTTCCTTTCCTTTTTTGTGAGTGGTTTAGCTTCTCTCTTATTGACAAATAATGGCAATGCTTGAAAGCAAGTTCATGACTATGCTTTATCTCCTATTTCCTTTTAATGAATACCCTAAATGATTCAACATCTTGATTATTTCATGATAGCTTTTTTGAGGGGTAGTTGTTTTACAATTATTTTACCAAAGAGTCATATAATTTGAAGTGTTGTTCTTCTTTTCTTATTTTTTATTTATTTCAATCTATCTTTTATTTATGATTTTCGAAGCCGAGTTCTTTAAAACTGATGGGTCATCAAGGATCTTGGTTGTTATTCACCATTAATGTTATTATACGCTGACACTAATTTCCTTCCCTTTTTCATATGATCCAACATCTCCTTTCATTAGTACCTAGACAAGGAGACTAATTAATGTAAGGAGGATGTATCCTTCACAACGTTATTTTCTACACTTTCCTAAACAATGTCGAGAACAATGTTAGAGCACTTGGAAGGTGGAACTATAACATTTACATAATAAAGAGGCCAAGGATAAGCTTGATCCAAGATTGGTTCCACCTAATGGTGACCAATCTTAGATTCCTCCAACCAAGTTGGATTCTAATTTATGCACTTATTTGCATGAGAAGCATTATGAGCTTTAACTTTTAGACATGAAGTAAGTAGATGGTTGCACTCAAAACAAATCCTATAATTACGCTCATTATGCAATAATTAGGTCCAACTACAATCATTATAACTTAAACATTTTTTCTTTGTAGATCCTTAATCAAATTAGTGTTAATGTATTTGAGCTATGGAAAATTCCAACAAATTTGTTGTTTCTAGAGACAAGGAAACAATCTTACTTACAACATTTCTAATGGCCTTAAGAGAGTTGGAATTTCAATTTTTAAGAGGCTAGCTAAGATTTCGCACCGAAATTGGGATTAAGCATAACAATTCAACAAGAAGATTAAAGAGTAGAGAAAGGAAACATTTTCCCTTGTGTTGTGTATGGCATGGAAGATATATTTTCCCTTATACTCAAAGATCACTCACAAACCCACTCTATATATCGTCTTATATACGTCCATTATGAACGTTGTTGCAAACATGGACAATCTCAAATATTATGTGGTCGGGACATCAGAAATCCTTGAGTCTTGAAACCCTCCCATACAGTCAAGGTATGTTTCTAGTCTAACCATGTCGAATTTTGATGCATACATGCACAGTTTGAAGAAATTTCAATGTTGGCCCCATTCACTGCTCACTATGCAGGGTCGGTGCAAGATGACATTGGTGGGTGAATTGAAGCTTTTGCGACATCAACTCAACTTGGTAATTCAATAATCAAACCCTCCTTAAGTATTATGTGGTGACATCAAACATTCTTAAGTATCGAAACCCTTTGTTGGCCCTCGACCAAGTTTTGGGGAAACTTTGGTCAGTTTTGACCCACTTTTGAGCTTCGACATGCTAATCGAGGTAGGAGCGCCCAGGCGGAGTTGAGATCATAGATATAACCTTTTTTATGGTTATGTGGACCCAGTAAGGGGTCCTCTAGGGTTATGTGTCAACACGTCCCATACCTTAACCCCATGCCTTTAGAAAAATTAGAAAACCTTTAAATAGGTATCTAGTCAATGATAGTTGGAAGAAATTAGAGTGGCGTTCATGTGATGATACAACTCAATACAAAATTTTACCTAACAACTTGAAAGAATGTTGCCACCAAACTACTCATCCACAAGAGAAAAGTTTTGTTGAATTGCTCATCCAATTGTGGAGGGAAAGAAGACATATCCTTGTGAAATATTTACTAATCATTTTTGGTATATTCGATAAGATATTAATGATTATGTATATTGTAAATATAATAACGAATAAACAAGTATCCTTGCATATGCATTCACATATTTCATAGAGACAATGGATTATGAATAGGAGATCAAATGTAGTAAACTAGACATGGTTACTTGTTACAAGGTCGTGACAATAAGTATTTGAAATCTGGTATGAAAAAATTCCATACAAAATAATTAAAAACCTACAAAAACCATATAACCATATAACCAATAACCATATAAAATTTTGTAGTCATTTCTTTCTCTTGTTCAAAGGAACCTACAAAAATCACCAGTGAGGCAGAATTCCTCAAATCTATAAACCTATGATTTTTCTCCGACCTGATTCTCTCTCGCAACTCTTTAATTATATCTTCTTTCTCTTCCAACTTCTCCTTATTGTTATCTTCCCCTACTTCCATGAGGGTTATTTTCCTCTTATGCTTCTTTATTCGAGCCATCATCTTGAGCATTTTCTTTTTGGTAGCTTTCAATTCATTTTCACAACTATGTTGATATTCCCTTCTCCATGTCTCCATTCTCCCCATTTCCTATGCTACAATCTCTTGATTTTCATTACATAAGAACTCACATCGTCTAATAGAGTCATGAAGGTGGTCCTGTGATTTTCCATTTTACTTGTTTCAAAGCATCAAAATTTAGAATTGACACAGAAGAAAAACTACTCAAGATTTAAAATATTTTATAGAGCCAACCAAAGAGAGAGTAATACCAGGTTATCGCAAAATGCCTATAAGAGAAAATGACTGGGGACCTTTTAGAAGAAATTCCAAAAATAATTTGGCTTTCAAACTGAGAATAATTCCATGATTTTTGTGAACGAGGAGACTCAAATATAACCAAAATAGTACTTGAGATTGATGTTTGAGGTTAGAATGTTGCATGCAAATGAACCCTATCTTCCTTTTTCCCAAAACCAAACCTATGAATCTTCACACAACAATGCTCCTAGATTCCTCACATGACACACTTCCAAAACCAACCTTCTATCTGGAACCATACCTTCCAATTGGAAGAAACCAAAGGATAATGGTAAGAACTAGAAGACCACTCCTCCAAATCCATATCTGAAACTTCGATATTCCCATTTGAAAATGTAGAAAAATACCACTTGCTTTGCACCATCCCATCCTACCAGGGCTAATAAATAATGACTCCTATAGGATAAAACAAATAACATGATAGAGTACCCATATAGTCCTTTGCAAATGCATGTTGTAGATGTGATGCCACTTATTAGGATTGTTACAATGGTAATTTAATAAGAATATGGGTGATAAGAATAAGGGAGGTTGCAAACTACCTCTTCCTCCCTATTTTTCCACATACAACCAAGAGATAAAGAGAAATACTTATCGACCATTACATCTACTAATAGATTAATGTCTTTGAAGACATGAAATAATTTAGCTTCCTCAAAAAATACTTCTAACAAGGTGTGACACAACAATCTATTAAGATGAGGGTCTTTAGTGAGAGATTTGTAGACCAAGTGATGTATGAATATGATCGAATCTCCAATCATTATAATCTTCTCTTTCCTTCATTATTCATTATCCAATCTCCTAGTCCAATGGCCAAATATTTAACTTAATTATTAGAGATTTTTCTAATTCTCCAAACATAATTATAGACATAATTCCCCAAAAACTTATTCCCCTTAAAAAGTAATCTCGTATATTTTTTATTGTGCTTTAATCATAACTATAATGACCAAAACTATGAAATATATATTACCAACCCTCAATATTATCTTATAACATTATTTGGAATGATCAATTAAGGTTTCCTTTCATATTATCAATTAAGTTGAGACCTAATGTCTTTAAAAAGAGCTTCATACCATCATTTAGAAGAAAAGTTCTTGGATATAATCAACTGAGTCGAGAGGTAATGTATTGAGAAAAATATTATTAGGAGAAAGAGACTCTTAAATCACTCTCTAAAACTCCATTGTGAAACACCTGGCTAGCAATGGTTGAGAAGGACATAACCACAAGGTTGTAGTTAAACATTCCATAAAACAACATTGTGCAAACAAAAGTCTCATATTCATAATTCCTTTATGCAACGAAACTACTTTTATGCTCGCCCCCATTCATGATCTCGCTCCCATTCACATGCAGAGATAGAGATCTTGGGGTGGGGAGGACACATGGAGAGCGCTCACAAGCTACAAGGTTAGAGAGAGCTAGCGGAGGGCACCGGGAGAGAGCTCACAAGATACAGGGTTAGAGAGAGCTCGTGGAGGGCACCAGGAGAGAGAGATCGCGGAGGCCACCAGCCAGAAGAGAGAGTGATTAGGTTGAGGCCATGGATTTTTATGGCCAAATGCAATCAATCAGTACGAAGCCTGATGAATTCACCTTAGCCAGCGTTGTAAGTGGATGCGCAAGCAAGATGGGTTTAGGATATGGGAGGGAAATTCATGGAAAGATTGTTAACCTTGGATTTGAGTAAAATTTCTTTGTTGAGACTGTTGTTGTTGATATGTATGCCAAATGTGGGAGAGTAGATGTTGCATGTCAAATTTTTGATTTAATTCTGGTCTGAAATATTGTTACTTGGACTACTATGGTTGCAGGATATGCCCAAAATGGGCAAGCAGAGGAGGCCAAATTTTTTTTTAATCAAATTCATCAGGAAGGTATGAAGCCAAATGAGTTAACATTTGTCAGTGTCGTTAATGCGTGTTCTATTCTCATGGATTTGAAGTTTGTAAAATAGGTCCATGCTTACATGATATGAAGTGGATTCCAATGCCAAGTTTCTGTGTGCAATGTTATTGTTACAATGTATGCCAAATGCCAAGCCATAGAACATGCACTCTACATGTTTGATAAAATGTAGGAATGAGATTTAATCTCATGGAATGAAATGATTGCAAGATATGCACATAATGGTCGTTGTGAGGAGGCCTTAAAGCTTAGTTCCCAAACGAAACAGATAGGTGTGAAAATGAATCAGTTCACTTATGCAAGCATTCTTAGTGTAAGTTCCAGTTTACCTTCTTTTGAAGAAGGTAAGCAACTTCACGGCCACATTATCCAAAAAGGATGTGACTCAAATGAATTTGTTGGAAGTTCTCTTGTTGACATGTATGCTAAATCTGGAAACATACAGTGTGCCCATCAAGTGTTATACAAAAGGCCTGAACAATATGTGATCTCCTGCAATGCGATGATTTCATGATATGTGCAGTACGGGCATGGTGAAGAGGATCTGAAACTATTTTTTCAAATGAAACACACTGGTTTGGAGTCATATGAGGAAACTTTCGCTAGCATTGTTAGTGCGTGTGCCAAGCTAGCAATTCTGGAGCATGGAAGACACATCCATGCCCACATTTTTTGTATTGGGTTTGAGTCATCCATGTCTATGGTGAACGCAATGGTTACAATTGTTGGATCATGTTGTCATTGATGTCAATGGTTTGTCATTGATGCAAATGGTTTTTCATTGATGCCAATGGTTTGATTATTTGGGATATTGTTGGATCATATGTAAATGGTATGGTTTGATTGATGTCAAGTAATTGATTGATATCATGCCCTTAATGAGAATAATATATGTCCAAGTGGAAACCAATCGATACAAAGATGAATCATTAGTGTCTTATCATGGTTGATAAGGTGCACAAATGGATGAACTCCAAAGTGGTCCCCTTTATGGTGAAATCCCTCACGGGAAGACGCTTTATGGAATGAGTTATCCTGAATGAATGGTTGGAGGACCCAAGCTTGTATGTGGAATAATGAGATGAAGATCAATGAAGTTGTTGGTGAAACTATCCTAGATGGATAGTGCTTGTCATTCCATTTCCGGTGGTATGTGGAATGTCACATAACTCCTCACGGGTTGAGAGTTACGGTCTTATGAAGTTGGAGGACCCCCATATGAAGGCTTGAAGCCCCAAAAGGTCAAAGAAGTAAAAGTTCTTGAAAAGAAGAAATCATTATTTAAATGATAAAGTAAAGTGACAAAATCAAGATGTATTATTTAAATGATAAAGTAATGTGACAAAATCAAGAAGGAATATTTAAATGATAAAGTATTGGAGAGCTTTCTATTCATGGAAAGTGGTTAACCCTAAAATAAGGAAAATAGGTTAAGTGACCTAGAAATGGGTTAAGTAACCAAAAAATGGGTTAAGTGACCTAGAAGATAAAAGTATAAATAAGAAGCTAGGATCTCTTGTAAAATGCACATTTTGAGTGAGAATCTTTTGTGGATCAATGGAGAGCTTCTTGGTAATATATTTTGGAGTATTGATGGAGATATTCTTGTGAGAGAATCTTGTTTGTGTGGAACTCTTGAGCATGATTGAAGTTCTATTCTGAGGAAGAGAGTGAGAGGAGGATCTCATAGATGCATCAAAGTTTCAGGAATGACGGAGATCTTGATGGAAAAAGTCTCGGAGTCACAGAAAACCCTATTTTCTAATCTACACGCGGGTTTTCTGTGTATAGGGTGCATACACACATATGCTATCTGTGTATAGGGTGAGTACACACACGGGATGGCTGTGTATAGGGAGTGTGGACTCAATAAAATCATGGAGATTTGTGTTTGAGCTGGTGCCAAGCTCTTGGATGATGAAGCAAGTTCCAGATCTGCATTATATGGCCTCAGATCTATCACTCAGACACTGGTATGGTTACATTATTGTCTTGATAGATACTATTGCTTGATATGTTGTGAATTCTTAGGGCATTCTTGGTATGGCTTCTATGATGTGGTTCAATTTGGTTGATTTGGTTGATGGAGTGAGCAACACTCTTGTGATTCAGTAGTGACATGATTGCTATGGTATACTAGTTATTTATACATGATTGAGATAGCATTCATATTGATTTGATGTGGAGCATGAGCAAGCTATTAGAGAGCTTGGATGTGTTGTGACTGGATGTGGGTCAGTTTGGACAGTTGAACACAGAAGAGAAAGTGATTGCAGGTTGCAGAGGATCTGGGCATGTTGCTCAGAAGCATATGTTTGTTGCATTATACATTGGCTGCGTTCACACGCGGGCTGTAGTGAGCCAGGGCGTGTGCACATGTGAGCTGCACTACTGACAGGTCACGTACCTGTTGACATATTGATATCTGTTGAGGATTGTTGCCTCATATCAGTTGGTGCTGAGGGTGTAAGATGAGTCTTGCATATAGAGTCGGTGCTCTTATAGAGTTGTACTCTATTCAGTTGTTGTTGATAAACCCAAGGATTGTAGTCCGTAATAAAAATAAAATTGTACATACATCTTGTGTTCTTTGTGTCCATTATGATGATGACTTGTTGATGATATATTGTTGATATATGTTGCTGATATGTGCCTACATCTAACTATTTATAAATGACAACAATGGGTAATGAATAAATGTTGAATGTTAATTGATGAGTTTTTGTGCAAGAGGGAAGTTTTGGGAAAAAGAGCCCCACACTCATTCACCCCCCCTTTAAGTGTGGTAGGTGTGTCCAACAATTGGTATCAGAGTAGGCCTTCACTACAAGCCTTAACAAGCTTGAAGGAGATCCATAGACACACAAATGGATGATGAAGTTCCAATCCTTGATGAGGAAAACTATTCTACTTGGAGAATAGAGATGAGATTGTATTTGAAGACAATGGGAGTAGCTATTTGGAAGACAACCATCGGTGGATATGTTCCATTGAATAACAATTCGAAGTCGGCAGCTCAAAGGGAAGGAAAGAAGAATGATGCATTGGCTCTCAAGACAATTCTTAGTGGACTCTCAAGCCCTATCAAAGAGAGCATGGGACAATGCACTTCCGCCAAGGAACTATGGCTAAATCTAGAAGAGACATACCAAAGAAAAGAAGAGAAAGAAGAAATTGAAGACCACTCCATCAAGATCATCAAAGGTGAAGAATCATCAAAAACTCTTGAATTCATTATTTCTAAATGTGATTTTGAAAAAATTTCAAGTGAAGATAAAGAATCAAGTGATAATAGCACAAAGGAAGACCTTGAAGACATTTCAAATGAAGGCAAAGAAGTATGTGTTGATATTGTCAAAAAGGAAGATCATGAGGATATTTCAAATAAAGGTAAAGAACACTCTAAAACCCTTTAATGCAATGATGATGATGATGAATTTGTCTCTACAAGTGAAGAAGCAGATGTAGATATAGTTTGTGTGAAGTTTGATGGTATTTATCCCATGAAAAGAATAGAAGGAAATCTAGTAAAACTTCAAAAGGAAATTGAAGAGGGTTTATACATGTATAGGAGTGATCATTTTTATACACACTATAACTATCTTTTAGATAACACTAAGAATTTTCTTAGGAGGAGTCAAATGCATATCTTGAAGTTAAAGGGAATGCTCAAAGAACAAGAAGAGAGTTCTAAATTAGAAGAAAAGGAAGAAGAGATCACAAGACTAAAAAATGGAAAAGAAGACATGGATATAGATGATGAGATTAGTAAACGTTTTGAAACTATTGTCCATATCAAGACCCAAATTGAAGAAGCCAAAAGAATAGAGGAACTATTGAAGATTAAAATAAATAAAAAGGAAGATTCATGTTGCAAGTTAGAAGCTGAAATTGTTGACCTTAGAAAGAAGGTGGAAAAGTCAAACAAATTCTTGAATAGCTCATGAATATTGGATGAGATCTTGGAAATTCAAAGACCATCATGTGATAAATCAAGTCTTGGATACAAAGGAGAAGATACATATGCTGAAGCAAGCACCTCAAAGAAGCATGAGGTAAGTCCATCAAAGAAGGAAGACAATGTTGCAAAACAACCATCTACACAAGGAAAAGAAAATTTCAAAAGAACAAAGCAAGGAAGAAATCAAGAAGCCATTCTTGAGACACCAAAGCAAAGGTATGAAAGTGTTTTTCATGGGTATTGTTATTCATGTAATGGATATGGTCACAAATGTTTTGAATGTAGATCTTATGAAAGGAGATATAATGGAAGATTCTATAACACCACAAGGTGTTCGAGATGTGATCAAGTAGGACATATTGTTGTTCATTGTAACTCTATGAGATGCTATAGTTGTAGTGGATTTGGCCACAAATCCCAGGAGTGTTGGAACACAAGAAGAAACTCCATGATGAGGACTTCACATAGCATGGCTAGAAGAAGGAATGAAGTAAGAAAGGGAGACATCTTTGAAAATATGGATACTCAGAGCTCAAGTTCTGAAGAGAAGGGTCATCTATAGAAGTGGGTGAAGAAGACAGAGCAGCCCGATAAGAATGAAAGATTGAAGGGAAGTTCAAATGTGTCATTTACTAAGGCACATTTACGTAACAATGGTGACAGTCATGTGTCCACGCGTGCTGACCTTGAATAGGTCGCGTACACACGTGCTCAATTGTGCAGCAGACCGTGTGTCTGTTGTAAAGCCTTGGGAAAAAGGCAATGCACATGGCTTGGAGTTTGATGTGATGGTATAACTCTGTACTGCAGAGTCTAAAATTGTTTATTTCAGGTTTTGACACTGTTTGTTGTAGGTTTTTCATGGTCCTAATTGTTAGATCATGTAAGGTGACGATATAAAAAAAGTCTTGGGTGCATGGCACTAACCCAAAAGTATGGATTGATGGTGATCAAATGCTCATCTATTGGATTATGTAAAATAATATGGTTGTGTACATGGATGGTATATCTTATGATTGGTAGATGCACATTGTTTGGCATATTGGTGGATGCACATGTATGGAATATTGGTAGATGCACATGGTTGGAATATTGGTAGAGGTACATGATGTACTTGGTGGATATATTGTTCATGATTCTCTATTTCATTGATGACATATCTTTTGTTTCATGATGTAAGGTATGGCATAAGTTTGATGCATGAACATGTCCAAGGATTATCATATGGTAGCATATTGTTCATATTGCAGAGAAGATAGGGGGAGACATACCCTTAGGGGGAGTCATTCTTCTTCCATGATTCTAGGAGGAGATATTTATTAGATGCATACCTAGAAAAGAGACCTATATTTGAAGAAAGAGCACAGAGGCATAATTCAAGGGGGAGCGATGGTCACAGGGGGAGTATGTTCGATGTATTTTCAGAATTACATCAGAGTGATATCCCTTGTTCAAAAGGGGAGAGATTATTCAGAGGAAGATCAAAGGCATTCAGATAGGGGGAGCATCCCCAAGGAGATTTCAAGCAAGGGGAGTAGCCCCAACAAGAGAAGGGCCCTTTGCCATTGATGTCAAAGGGGGAGAGATAATCACATTGATGTGATTGATGTCTATTGATGGGAGAGATTGATGTGGAGATATAGTCACATTGACTATTGATGTAGAACATGTCGTATCTACATGTTGACATCAATAATTGGTAATTGGTGTTGACATCAATGTTTGTATTGCCATCAATGCCAAAGGGGGAGATTGTTGGATCATGTTATTGATGCTAATGGTTTGTCATTGATGCAAATGGTTTTTCATTGATGACAATGGTTTGATTATTTGCGAGATTGTTGGATCATATGTAAATGGTATGGTTTGATTGATGTCAAGTAATTGATTGATATGATGCCCTTAATGAGAATAATATATGTCCAAGTGGAAACCAATCGATACAAAGATGAATCATTAGTGTCTTATCATGGTTGATAAGGTGCACAAATGGATGAACACCAAAGTGGTTCCCTTATCGTGAAAGCTCTCACGGGAAGACGCTTTATGGAATGAGTTATCCTGAATGAATGGTTGGAGGACCCAAGCTTGTATGTGGAATAATGAGATGAAGATCAATGAATTTGTTGGTGAAACTATCCTATATGGATAGTGCTTGTCATGCCATTTCCGGTGGTATGTGGAATGTCACATAACTCCTCACGAGTTGAGAGTTATGGTCTTATGAAGTTGGAGGACCCCCATATGAAGGCTTGAAGCCCCAAAAGGTCAAAGAAGTAAAAGTGCTTGAAAAGAAGAAATCATTATTTACATGATAAAGTAAAGTGACAAAATCAAGATGGATTATTTAAATCATAAAGTAATGTGACAAAATCAAGAAGGAATATTTAAATGATAAAGTATTGGAGATCTTTCTATTCATGGAAAGTGGTTAACCCTAAAATAAGGAAAATAGGTTAAGTGACCTAGAAATGGGTTAAGTAACCAAAAAATGGGTTAAGCGACCTAGAAGATAAAATTATAAATAAGAAGCTAGGATCTCTTGTAAAATGCACATTTTGAGTGAGAATCCTTTGTGGATCAATGGAGAGCTTCTTGGTAATATCTTTTGGAGTATTGATGGAGATATTCTTGTGAGAGAATCTTATTGGTGTGGAACTCTTGAGCATGATTGAAGATATATTCTGAGGAAGAGAGCGAGAGGAGGATCTCATAGACGCATCAAAGTTTCGGCAATGTTGGAGATCTTGACGGCAAAAGTCTCGGAGTCACAGAAAACCCTATTTTCTGATGTACACGCGGGTTGTATGTGTATAGGGTGCATACACACGTGGGCTATCTGTGTATAGGGTGAGTACACACACGGGATGACTGTGTATAGGGAGCATGGACTCAATAAAATCATGGAGATTTGTGTTTGAGTTGGTGCCAAGCTCTTGGATGATGAAGCAGGTTCCATATCTGCATTCTATGGCCTCAGATCTATCACTCAGACACTGTTATGGTTACATTATTGTCTTGATAGATACTATTGCTTGATATGTTGTGGATTCTTAGGGAATTCTTGGTATGGCTTCTATGATGTGGTTCAGTTTGGTTGATTTGGTTGATGGAGTGAGTAGCACTCTTGTGATTCAGTAGTGAAATGATTGCTATGGTATACTAGTTATTTATACATGATTGAGATGGCATTCATATTGATTTGATGTGGAGCATGAGCAAGCTATTGGAGAGATTGGATGTGTTGTGATTGGCAGTGGTTCAGTTTGGACAGTTGAAGACATAAGAGAAAGCATTTATAGGTTGTAGAGGATCTGGGCATGTTTCTCAAAAGCATATGTGTGTTGCATTATACATTGGCTGCATTCACACATGGGTTGTAGTGAGTCAGGGCACATACACATGCGGGCTGCACTACTGACAGGTAGCGTACTTGTTGACAGATTGATATCTGTTGAGGATTGTTACCTCATCTCAGTTGGTGCTGACGGTGTAAGTTGATTCTTGCATATAGAGCTGGTGCTCTTGTAGAGTTGTACTCTATTCAGTTGTTGTTGATAAACCCAAGGATTGTAGTCCGTAATAAAAATAAAATTGTACATACATCTTGTGTTCTTTGTGTCCATTATGATGATGACTTGTTGATGATATATTGTTGATATATGTTGTTGATATGTGCCTACATCTAACTGGTTATAAATGACAACAATGGGTAATGAATAAATGTTGAATGCTAATTGATGAGTTTTTGTGCAAGAGGGAAGTTTTGGGAAAAGAGCCGCACACTCATTCACCCCCCCTCTAAGTGTGGTAGGTGTGTCCAACAACAATGTATGATAAATGTGCAGACATAGAAGATGCATGGAAATTTTTCGAGAAGATGATTGAACGTGATGTGGTCTAATGGAATGCATGATTGTTGGTCATGCTCAGCATGGGGATGGGGTGGAAGCCTTAAGACTTTTTGAGAAAATGCTACTGACAGGCATTAGGCCAGATGCCATAACCTTCCTTGGTGTTCTCTCTGCATGCAACCATACAATTCTAGTAGACCAAGGACATTATTACTTTCATTCTATGAGGCATGAGCATAACATCACACCAAGAATGTTTCATCATGCCTATACGATTGACCTTCTTGGTTGTGTTGGTTGTCTAGACGAGGCAGAGGATTTCATCAATAAGATTCCATTTGAACCTGATGTCAGTATCTGGGTGGCATTGCGAAGTTGTAACACCCCTCCTAACTAAGGACAACTACTCTATCAACAGGTGCAATTTTTTTTGTTTGTTAAGTGTGTGCACGCGTGTAGAAGAACAACCCACTTGACTCTACGTCACCACTCAGACTAACAAGACGCAAGCTGATGCAGGAGCATCCGCAACATCCGCAATTCAACATATCAACCAGCGCGAGGAGGAAGAGAATCGTACAGCTGGACAAGCTAGCAAACCTTTATTCCTTTGATTTTGAATTTCACCTTGGTATTGTTGCGCCGCCGTTTACTAAAGGCATTCAAAGCCAGGCGCACTCGTATTATGTTACAGATAGGAAGGCAGTTAATACAATTAAGGCTGGTAGATAGAAAGTAGTTGTAGATTAGACAGTCACTTTTCGAGAGGGAAAACAGAGTATAGACACCCTCCCTTGTATCATTGTATGAGATTATTATTCAGTATTAGCAGGAGAAGAAGAGGGATATAGAGCACAGATCTTGTGAAGAAACTCCATGTACAGACATTGAATTAATAGGAAAGAGCTTTGATTCAATCCCATGGATGTGTTCAGTCTCTTTGTGTTGTTGATATTATGCTTTTGCATACTTGCTTATTTTTATGCTTATCTTCTATATGCTGCTTATGTGATTGCATATCAGGTTAGGAACCTGAGGGAATTAGCTTCAATTGTTTCTCTGCTTGAGCTAGGAAATTCCTGCATAGAGTGCAGTTGAATTCCTCCACATAGAGTGCGTCGAGGAGGCCAAGTAGCTGAACCTTTGTTCTCATTTGCCCAGAGTAAGTTGGGATTGTTCAAGCCGTGCAAGTGAGTGCAGGTTGGATGGGAGTCTCAGTGGAAAGTCTGAGAAGGCAAGGGTCGAGACTGTTGCGGGCGTGAGTGCATAGGGCCCGGGAGACGTCTTCACTGTTGAAAGTAGTTGAAGACCGAACGCAGGGAGCGCGTCGAGAAATCTCTGAAGGAGTCAGAGAGAGACAAAGCTCAGGAGGGATAATTCCTCATAAGGGTCGAGGAACAGACTCAAGTGGAGCATGGACAAAATCCATCCTTAGGAGCAGAAGGAGTTCTCAGAGAAGGAGAATCGACGGTTGGGAATCCCCGTGAAGTTTCGCAAGATCCCGAGGACCGTCAGACCGCGCAGAAGTTACGCGGAGTTAACCCGGGAGTACAGGAAGAGAAGAACCAAGTCCATTAGACTTCGGGGTTTCAGCATTCGGGGATTGATAGGACGAGAGTTTCACACCTCGTAAAATTCCCGAGTTGCTATCCACCCAATCGATCAGAGCCGTTGATCGGAGGGAGGACACGTGGCGGAAGATCTGGAGGAGTCGGGATTCGGAGTTTTGCAGGGTCTGTGCCCTTGTGCATCAGGAGGTGCGAACTCCCGAATCGTGAAATCCCGATAGAACGAGAGGGAGACAGGTGTCGAGGCGTAGGTCTCTCCATGGGAAGCGGACACGTGGCATCGGGGTTTCGGCGTTCGGGAAATGGCGAGGTAAGAGTTTATGTCCCGTGAAATCCCGAGTCGAAGATTTCCCGATAGCACGTGTGGGAGATAGGTGTCAAGGGGTTAGACCTCCCCATGGGATGTTGGCAGGTGGCATCGGGATTTCGGCATTCGGGGTTTAGAAATGCAAGAGTTTTGTGACCGGTGAAATCGCGATCCCGCGATCCCCGATCACACGAGCAAGAAGGTGACGCGGCTAAAGTGGGACCTCGAGAGTGAGTGGAGGATAGGTAGTGTGCAGCCGAAGTTTCGGGGTTCGGGGTTTTGTGTTGTAAGAGACGTTCGACACCACAACCTCTGATCTCCCGATAGGGAAATCTCCGAAAGAGAGGAGTGTTGACCCGTTGACTATCGGGATTCGGGGTTTGGTTGTGCATGTGAATTGTGTTTGCGTGAACCGCGAACTCCCGAGTCGCGATATCCCGATTTCCGAAGAGGAAGTAGCTGAAGGAGCCTACTGTGGGTAGTGGACTCCCCAGGGAGTTGAAGAGTGTTGACTCTTCGGGCCCGTGAGAAACAGAAGGTCCTGGTGGAGCAGCTGGCTCGGTGAGGGGCGAGTTGCGTCACAAGCAGGACGAACACCATCAAGATGACCCTACATATCAATAGTGGCAACAGGAAAATAAACGCCCTTGGACAAGGCGTGCAACTAGCAGCTGTAAGCCGAGAAGGACACCAGGGTTTAGGTACAGTACTGTCACAGAATGAAGGAATCCAACAGAGTGGGTCGCAAGAGTGGAACTGTGCCTTTAAACAACCCGGGAGTCTTTATACGGCACGGGATTCCTTCCGCCGGATTTACACACAGACATAAACTAAGGCATCTGAAGGTGTCTACATCCCACTTGACATGACTCACCCCATACTCAAGACTCAGCCAAGTGCACAAAGAAAAAAAGAAAAAAACGTACAACCGCCCTCGATGGAAGGTGCCGAACACAAGGATTTTACGACGACCGACCATCATGATGACAATGCATTATCTCTGCCTCCCTAGCATCAAGTACCAACCCATCATCCTCATAAATTTCCATCGGTCGAAAAGTGGCCAATTCTACTCCGAGGCAATGTAAAATCAAATTTTAATTGTGAGTTCTCATTACCTAATCAGAATAACTGATTGTATAGCATTAATAAATCACTTACCATAATATTGATTTACCTACAATTCATTCTAACCTAATCGGCCATCAATAAGTTATGTCAAGGTTTACCTTCAAACCTTATCGAAAGGGTAAGTGTTATAATGGTCTAATGACCTCAACTCCCAAATTAATAATCTAGGATAGAAGATAAACCTATTAGAAGAAAAAGGGAGGGTCCCAATCATTGAGAGGTCATGGATTAATCTACCATACTACCATTCTACTCATCATACAAGTTGGCATCAGTATTCCTAACATACGATCATTGCCATTTAGTTGACTACGATCATAATAAACTACAAGGGTCTCATCGAGCAACCTTCACTGATCTAAATCCATTTACTTAACATTCCATTAAACAATGACGTAGAGACTAACCTTCTCACAAAATTATCTTTTAATTTAAACAATACACTGCTTTAAACCTTACCAAGGACAACAATAGAAATTGGAACAAGCCTTATCCTAAATACTGGTATCCATACCCCATCATTACCTAGTTGTTTAAGACCACCCAATGACACCCCCTTACCCTAAGTCAAATACAAAACAACTCGAATCTATAAATAACATCATGCCTAAATTAACATCATGACATCCTAATTAAAATGACAATATGTAACCATGACAATATTAATTGATCA
>ML794722.1:165712-177453 GCA_009831015.1 Picea engelmannii | reverse complement strand
AAATAGTAACACATCATGTCATCTGTCAATCACATCATAATCAAATATAATAGGTCTAATGTCAAAAAGGGTCCAGATCACTTGCGAGCAAGTGTCCTCAAATAATAAGTGGTCTCAGTGCGCCAGAGCGGGATGTTACAGAAGTGCTTGCAGAGTTCATGGAAACATAGAAATAAGAAAACATGTTGCACAATTACTTTTTGATTTGGAGCCGCAAAATACTTCATCATATGTGCTACTTTCAAATATCTATTCTGCAGCTGGCAGGTGGGATGATGCGGCCAAGGTTAGAAAAATGATGAAAGACAGAGAAGTAAAAAAGAAGCCAGGGTGCAGCTGGATTGAGGTCAAGAATAGAGTACATGTTTTCATGTCAGAAGATAGATCACACGCTCAAATAGAGGAAGTTCATGGAATGTTGAATAGATTGGCTAGGCCAATGAAGGAGGCAGGTTATGTACCGAACATGAACTTTGTGCTCCATGACATGGAGGTTGAAGATAAGGAACATGTTCTCTACCATCACAGTGAGAAGCTAGCCATTGCATTTGGGCTGATGAGCACCCTTCCTGGGGGCCCTATTTGAATCATAGAGAACCTTCGTGTATGTGGTGACTATCACAATGCTATCAAGTTCATTGTAAGATTGTTGGACGTGAAATTGTAGTAAGGGACATTATTCATTTCCACCATTTTAGTAATGGGATGTTCTCTTGTTAGGATTATTGGTAAGACAAGATGAAGTGTAAGAACTATTTGGGAACAACTTGAATGCTTTTGTATACTATCCTCTATTGGTCTAGAAGTTGTCTCTTGTGACACGGGGAAGTAAGGAGAAACATTTGCATAGTAAAGCATTACATTTTCATATCATATCCATGGAAATCTCTAAAATTAAAAAATGTTGAGAGAATGTCACTCATATCGAAGCTTCTTCATGTGGAGGGGGCTTGCCCTTGGTAAGTTTCATATAGGATTTTTTCTTACTTTGATAGCATCAACGGATCATCAAGAGATGCGTTAGAACTTAGTATGTTAAGCTTGTGTGTTGACAAGACGGTTCTGATCTTTTACATGTAGCATAAGATACTCTCTTTTATAGTACTAATTTTCAACATTTTTGGTTGTCTATATAGTTGCACTAGTTTGGAAAATTGTCAAAATTTCCTTGGGGGAAAATGCCAGGAACAACATTTTCAAAGAGAGAACAAAATCATGGGTGAGAAACAACATTACAAAACTTACTTGTATTTTAAAAAATTTAAATTTTCATAATTCTTCTCTTTATATGGTAAAGTGCTAAAAGTGAAGTAATTCTCTATCCTTTATTATTATTGAATTGCTCAAAAGGAGGGATGCAGTTGATATTTTTTTATTAGGGAATCAAAAGAAGGGATGCAATCGATCTTTTTCGATCAGGAAATCAAAAGGAGGGATGCAATTGATCTTTTTTTATCAGGAAACCAACTTGAACTTCTGAATGAAGGGAACAAATGATAGGTTGACTAATGCCAAACATTGAGGAATCCCAACTTTGGAATGACACGACACAGTTTATGTAAGTTTCTATCATTGTGAGTCAGGTTTATACTAATTTTATATAATTTCAGAATAAAGATTTCATTTAATTGAATTATAATTTCAAGTTAATAAAACATCAAGTGCACTTGAAGGTTTCCCACTGTTGGACGTTTTTGTTGAAATTGTTCTATATGCCCTAGAAATGCATTGTAGCCAAGCCTTCCAATTAATATGATATTTGTGCAATTTTAGATGTCAAGTGTCTATTCTAGATTGGTGGAGATGCAACATTGCATATTGGTAGGAATATTTTTTTTTTGCAAGAAATCGTGTGGAAGAACAACTTTTAGTTTTGATGTCGACAGTAGACTGATGTGAGTTTCAAGGAACTCAAAACCATTATAAAGTATGATAGACAAGTAGGTCACATTTTTGAAATATATTCTTCATCATTGAATTTGAAAGACTTAGAAAGAATTTTCTTTTCTCCTAATGATTGGATTATGTTCCTTTGTATAGGTCTTAGACTTTGACTTGAATAATATGCAATAATAACACTCTAGGGTGAGAATCTTTTTCCAAAAGTAAGAAATACAAGTTGATTTTTCTTTCCAATAAATGTTGTCCATATGTCATAGCTTTATTAATATATCATATGGTAGAATATCATTGTTAATTTTTTCTTAAGGTGTCTATTTGGCTTGGCACATCTATGAACATTTTGTAATAAATAATCCAAAGAAAGTAGTTGAAGAAGGATACCAACAATAATTTTAGAAACGGAATAAAATAATAAGAATATAGCACAAGGACTAGTGGGTTGGGTCTGCTGGGAATGAGGGGCCCAGTGTTGAAAATTATGGAGTTTGAATCTCTTGTCTCAAGAGGAATTCCATTTACACATTTTGAGGTGATAAATGTGTGCCTATAGATTTTGGGGATTCACATCACTGCTCTCATGACAGAAGGCTTGTGTTGGTGGTGTCTTTTGATTGCCTAGAGAGTTTGAAAGAAAGGATTCCAAATGTTTTCTCCTCACGCTGTTCTTAATATTGATGTTGAATTTTGGGTAGAAGAATCAAAAAACAAGGAAACATTGTGGAACATATCCATCAAGTTTTCTCTCTACTCCAGAGTTGAGCAAAGGATTGAGACAACTAGAAGCCTCCTCCCATGTGACTGCATTATGAAATCATGGGTTCTGGTACATGTTTTTACAAGCATCTCATTATTATGACACCCAGTTTCAGTGTCTTAGAAGTAGAAAATGGCATTCTATTGAGCTTGTATATTCCACTGGATATACTATTGATCATAGAGAAATAATCAAAATACATGTGAGTTTTCTGAGTTGCTTTCTCAGCCTCTTCTTAATTGGATGTGCTTTAGGGCTGTACATGTCCATGATCACCAACTTCATGACTGAGGTTTGACATGTAGGGCATCCTAGAATTGGTTGATGGTTTTTTGCAGTACAGCTTCAACTCAAATAATACGAGGGCAGATAGGAGTTTATTCTTCCATGATGTTTCTGGGATTATTGTTCTTTACTTGGACACAAATAGAGCTTGGAATAAAAAATACTTACACTGTTCTAATTCTGACTTCGATGAAAAAACAACAAAATAGACTATAGTTCATTATAAAAATTGGCCAATCCAATGTTGCTTTTTTGCAAAACCCCTGATACGTATAGTACTGAAAGTGATGCATTTTTCAACTCCTAAAGGAGTACACGCCAAGCCATTATTACATCAAAATAGCCTTCCCCTTACCTACCCATGCAAGTGGGGCAAGTGCATAAGATATAGCTCCGACATCTAGCTTCTCACAATTTTTTCAAGTCAATCAAATGAGCTAAATGTTGAAAGATTCCAAATTTGAGAATTTATCAATTTTGGTAACCCTTTCTTTGGGAAACCATTTTAATGTTTATTTAACTTAGGGCTCAAGATCCTTATATACCGTATAATAAATTCAAAATGCAAATGATCAGATAATCATATTTCTATAATTGACTTAATTTTATCTGACCAAATCTATGAGATTTTCCTGATAAGTTGTAATTCCGGGTCTATATTAAGATTGAATTGTTGTTTCAATTCTTATAAAATTGTGTATTTTTGTTACCTACACCTGTCATTTTTATGCACGTGTTTGTGAAGTTGGGACCTCTACTTAATAAAATGGAATTTTCATCTAGGTCTTTTTTGGGCTACTTAGGTGATGTTGTTGTGTGCTATCCCACTTAAATGTTTGTGCAAATTGAGCCAATGTTATGTGGGTGTCTGTTTTGTGAGTTCCAAGGTAATTGAGTTCAAGTTGTTCGTGAATCATTCCTAAATGCGGCTTCATTTTGACCTCTCTTTTGCAAATATATTATGGTTACTTTTGTTTACTTCCTATCCAGATGGGATGTTTTTCTATTTCTTTTAAGTTTGATGTAGACAAATAAATTTATAATCCAATAACCTCTTCTTAATCATCTTGCCTATTTTTTCTGAATTCAATGCAAAAGTCATTTTTTCATTCTAGGCCTTCCATCTTTTGAATAGTCTTATTTTGTATAATGAAGATTATGCTTCAAGACACTAATGAAATGATGCTCTCTAGCAGGAAAATTACCAATTGCACATGCATAGAGATCACAACATGAGTTCCTTATTAACATTTTTAAAATAAAGCCTCTTTAGGTGTAAGAAACCCATAAAAGTTGCACTGAATGGTCTTATTGAGTGTTTATAGTTGTTGTGATTGTTGTTGGGCTCATCATTGATGTTTTCATTTACATTCAGGTAGTTTGTTTCAATGGAATAAAATTGTTTGTTTTTCTAAGCTTATCTACACCATTCTACTTATCTGGCAATCTTTGACATTTGATTGTGGCATTCCATAGTATTACAAGGTCCCTGATTTTGTAGAGTGTGTGGCCCTCTGTTGTCATGTTTGAGAACGTGTTGAACTAAGGGTTTTCTTAGTTTTCTTTAAGTAGGTGGAAGAGAGTATATCCATATCTAACCATTCATATATTTTCTTTTGGTCGATTGAACTTGTAATGGAGTGGGATAAGGATATTGTTATTTTTGACTAAACTGAATTAATTAATTATTTGTTATGTTGTGATAGTTTGTTTCTATATCTTATTATGGTTTCTTTTCAAAACATAAATATTGGATGGAGTTGTTTGGCTGCAGATTAGAGTGCAAGAAATTCATGGACTTCCCCTTCTGTGCAAGGACACACTAGAGCATGTCCCCAAGATTGTTGATGTTCCTGGACAGCTTCTTTTAGTAGGTATAAGATCTGGTTCTTAATGTCACATCAAGATATCTTCTTTTAGTTGCTATACTGAACTGCTACCCTTTCTTGGTTCTAGAGGAAAACTTAGAGAGAGGTGCCATGCAGAAAGCGCTAATGTCCTTTTTAAGGCAGGACACTAAAGGTAATGATGCATCTTTCATGGATGTTTTTATTTCAGATTTCACAGTTTTTTGATAACATTATGTTTCTTTTAATATCCTTGTACACAATGTATTATGATTCTCATATTTCGGTGCCTCTAATTCTTATTTCCAATTATTAGGTGATTGATTGCAACCTGTTAACATTTAAAAACTTCTTAGAATCAATTATTTTTGAAGTTATGTGCATAGGTTCATGAAGTCATTAATCTCTCTTTTCATTTGATTAGGCTAAACAAATTTGTTTGTTGAGACATCAATGTGCATGGAAAATTTTAGGGGATGTTGTTTGGCTATTTTTTTTATTTTTTTTTGTCAATTTGAATATTCACCTAAAGACTTCCATCAAACTATGGGCCATACCCTCACCCTACAATCCATGATTGGGGAGGTGAGGCACCACCTTTCTAATTTCTTATACTGCTTTGTAGACTTTTTGAAGGCTTTTTACTCGGTTTCTAGGGAGGCCCTCTTCCAAAGGCTTAGAGACATTGGTATTTCAAAGATTCTCATTGTTTTGATTGGATGACTCTATGAGGGAATCCTTGGTTGTATTTTCATAATGCACACAATATCAAATTTCATTAGGAGCACCAGTGGGGTGACGTTGGGGTGCCCCCTCTTGCTCACCTTATTTGGGAGTCACACCCACTTGGGGTTTTTTCAGGGATGATATTAAGCAATAATACTACCCTGTTGGAAGTTATGACAACTTATATACAAGATGGATCACATTGTGACATGAAAGGTACCAAACAATGTCAGAGTTCACCAATGTCTTCCATACCTTGCACACCAAGATGGGTATCAAATACTCTGAGCGACATCTAGTTCTCAAGTACCGTGACAGTATGCATAGATACATCTAGACAGAAATGGATTTTTTAGACATCTCATCCTTGGGCCTGACCTATCGATATGCTTTCAAAATCGAGCAGAAGATTAAACAAAATACGCAACTGTTTGAGTCTATGAATTCCTCACAATAGAAGTAGAGAAAAGGCTGCCCCAACTTGCAAAACAAAGGGCATAGAAAGAATGGAAAACCTTAGCACAACTAGTTTAATATGTAAACAAAGAAGGACAATGGGAAGAAAAAGAAAGACACTCGAAAGTGGTGAGAATTCCATACGAGCCCTTGGCATAACGCCACTGAATTCTACTCAAAGAAGTCATTGGTGGCCGAGGTGAAAGCCTCTGAATTAAGATGTGGGATTTGACTATGAGTTAGAACTAGAAAAAAAGATACAGATCAATGATGTTGAACCCAGTGCCATCGTTGCTACCACCAAGGTCTAGCCCAATGAACTTGATGAACCAAAGGAAGACGAGAACCTCTTTCATTCACATATGTGGGTGAAGGGTACTCTTTTGCACTTCATCATTGGTAATGGTAGCCAGAAGAACCTCATCTCAACAGAGGCCATCAAGTGGTTGGCTCCGTCGACAACACCACACCCACAACCATATACCATTGGATGGATCTACCAAGAGAGCGATCTCCATGTCAGCCAATAGTGTCTCCTTCCCTACGACATCAATCCCTTCAAAGGTGAGTTATCGTGTGATGTCATCCCCCTTGAAGTTTGTGATGTTATTTTTGGCCAAACTTATTTATGGAAACATCATGTTGTATATGATTCTAAGCCTCATAGTTTTATTATTACTTTGTATAGGAAATTTTACAAGATACCCGAGGTAGTCCCACCTACTTCCATTTCCTTGATCTCTACCAAGAAATGCAAGAAGGTCATCTCTCAGACCAGGAAGTTTGTCTTCTTCATGATTCACGCTCAAAATGAATGGAAGGTTGCCGCCAAGTCCATGGCCTCTGCAAAATGTCTCTCCATGTAGTAGAAGCAAGTGGATAAGGTCATGGAAGAATACAAATATATATTCTTCTCACCCACTAGGGTACCTCTGCACTGCAAGGTCAAGCACTCAATCAATCTGACCCTCGACGCACCACTACCCAATGGAACAGTCCATCGTGGTTCTCTATCAAAAAATGAGGAAATCAAGTGCCATATCTAAGAGCTTCTAAAAAAGGGGAACATATGGCCAAGCTCATCACCTTGTGGAAGCCCAATCGTGCTTGTGCAGAAGAAAAGTGAGACTTGGTGACTCTGAATTGATTACTAGGACCTAAAAAAAATCGCAATCAGGAACCAATACCCAATTCCCCAAATTGACGATCTCCTTGATTAGCTCAAGGTGGCCAAATACTTCAGTAAGATTGATCTGAAGTTCGGCTACCACCAGGTCCCAATAGAGTAGACCGATGTATGGAAAACTACCTTCAAGTACAAATAAGGTCTTTTTGAATGGCTAGTCATGTCGTTTGGCTTGCAAATTCCCCAACAACTTTCATGAGGATGATGGAAGATATCTTGTGGCCTTTCACCAATTATTTTGTGGTGGTGTATTTGGATGACATCCTCATCTTCAGTAATATTTGTGTGGAACACTTGCAACATATTAAACACGTTCTTCACATTTTGCGCCAACACAAGCTATATGAAAATTTGAAACAATTATCCTTCAACATGAACAAGGTCTAGTACCTAGGCTACATTGTTGATGAGCCTGGGGTGCATGTTGATCCAACCAAGATCCAGGTCACTTGTGACTGGTTAACCCGACCATACTCAATGAGCTTCATAGATTCTTATGCCTTGCCAATTTCTATCGCAAGTTCATGTTGGGATTCTCCCACATTGCATGGGCCCTTAGACAAGTGACCAGGGGTGGTGGAAATGAAAATTTTGTGTGGGGAAAGTAGCACATAAATCGTTTTATTATTTGAAGAAATGCTTGTGCTCAGCCTCGATTCTCTCATTACCCGACCTACAAAAACCTTTTAAGATTGAGACAAATGATTTAGACTATGTTGTGGATGAAGTTCTCACTCAACATGGACATCCCATGGCCTATCATAGTGACACACTATCAGATACCATCCGTAAGTACCCCACTTACAAAAAATAAATGTACTCTACGTCCCATCAAGCAAGCAAGCGAATTTTATTTGTGAAGCTCACTACAGTCGGGTGGCAGGTCACTTCGATGTAGAAAAGATAATGGCAGTGTTGCAACAACATTTCTAATAGACAAAAATTTGACAAGATGTCAACAATTATATCAGGTCTTGCATGGGTTGCGCCATTTCCAAACTGACCATTAATAAACAAGGCATGTACAACCCTGTGCCTTCACCTGACAGGCCCTGGGAATCCATCTCGATGGACTACATGTTGAGACTTCCTTCAAACAAAGGGAAATGACTGTGTTTTTTTGGTTGTTGATCAATTTTCCAAGATGGCGATTTTGGCTACCTGAAATAAATATATGACAGTGGATGTTACTGCCAAACTCTTCTTCGAACGAGTGTGGGTACTAGTAGCACATGTAAACTTTCACAATTGTTTTTTACAAATTTGGCTCTCAGGGCTTGTGCAGGGTTTAAAGTTGTTTATTAAAATATTTTGGGTCCAAGTCTCATCTCCAAGTCCATATATTCAAACAAATCATCGGAGTCAGAGCCAAGTACTATGACAATCTAGGGGAAACCATTCTCTGTTTTGGTGAGATTTAGGTAGTTGATGTGTTCACATTGGTGGCCTTTGATATAATTATGGCTTTCTCCATTATATGTATGTTAAAAATCTCATAAAGACTAGTTCTGATATGTCATGATAATTAATGGATGGAGAAAGACACAAAACAACATTTGTGTAGCGCTATCACACTACAAAACTGTTGTAGGTGCCATTGTTGTAGTATGACATGCTTAGCTTAGAGTCAAATCTTATTTGTAGGTTTAGTGTGACCCATAGAAGGTGTGAAAAGAGTTAAATGCATAACAAGTGAATATCAACATGGGATCAAGCTTCATTTTTTGCAATCCTAAAATTTCTAGGGTTTTTTTTGGGTTTTGATGGAGGAATTAGTTTTTCAAGAGGTGTTGGCCCTTATATACATGGATGATTTTAGGGGCTAAATTTCGCTCATGGGCTAATTTTCCATGTTTTTTCCAAAAACAAGATTCGTTATTTTAAAAAAGATTCACCTAAATTCTATAGGATAAAATTATTTTACCTTAAAAATCGCCAAAATTTTATAAAAACTATATAAAATCCTTAGAAATTTGAATATTTTTACAAAAATATTGCCAAACATTTATAGTTGGCATATGAAGGATTAGTACGATTCGCCAAGGTTTCTACATTTTAAAATAATTTTCCATCCTTAAAATCATCCCTGCATATATACTTTGGTACAAAGACTATGCAGAGGCATATTCATTAAATTATCCTTAGGTTCCATTCTTAATAGTCCTTTCATACAGATCAAGGTTTTCCTTCATTAAATTATGTGATAATACACCACAAATTACATAAATAATTATCCCATAACTAAACCATATCAGGTAGACAACTGTATTTATAACACCCTCATCTTCAAATAAAAAACATAAACAAAGACAGAGATATCAAAAACTAGAACTCAAAGATTGATCAATTCAGAGACATTGAATCCATCTCTGATTTCCTATACACCTATGGGTCTCTCAATCTAACTGTTAACTGTATTTGGATGATGACTCGAGTTCTTCACTCAGTTCCTGGAAAATATGCATAAAAGAAATTCTTTCAAATGTGGCTTCTACCTCTTTTAGTTTTTCACCAATGTGTTTGAACTGAATATTATGTAAATGTTCATTAACCCTAAGCTCTCTAAAGTTATTGTATCTCTCCAGGGCCTTCTTTAAAATTTACTGTTAGAAACACATAGAAACATAACTCTTCTAGCACAGTTAAACTCGGGTGGGCCCTGGCTAGCTATGTTGAAAAAGTTCCAAGCTTGAGATTTGTGTATTTCCAGTTCTATTTATAGGTTAGCTATTTTGTTAGTCAGATTGGTGTAATGACCCCTACTCATAGAGGTCTTTGCTCATTAAATAGCTAAAATTATTTTGACTGCTCAATTCATTGAACACATTATAGTTATAAATTATAATAATATAATATGGTTGTGTTGGGTAAGCAACTGGCAAGTGTTGTTAGTTATGCAAGGTGGATATTTTGGTTACTTACATTTACATTTATAGAACCTATTCATTAGATGGGAAACTGTCAGTTTACCAACCACTTTGTTCTCTTTTTGTCTCCTAGTAAATATTCTAGTGTTCCCTCATGGTTGATTTGATCAAGGATTGTTTTTTGCAGATCTATGCCTCTATTCTGAAATTCTCTCTAGTATTTAGAAAACCATTGAATGTTCCCTGGGATTTTGGAGTTTTCCCCATCTCTTCTTTGAGCCATGTAAAGTTATGACTGGTTAATATCTTATCAAACTTCTCCAATTGTCATCTTCACTTTCTTGGAGTTTGTACCTATGTTTTTTTTTTGGTGGGTTTTGTTTTTGAAGGATTTGCTTCACTCTTCCATTGTTGTCCTTTATTCTAAATTTTTGCAAACCCTCTTGCTTCCTTGGGAGATTTCTCTTGAGGAGTTCCTTTGTTTCTGATTCTCTCTACTTCTTTTGGCATACCTTCTTAAA
Organism: Picea engelmannii; assembly: GCA_009831015.1. Taxonomy (NCBI): domain Eukaryota; kingdom Viridiplantae; phylum Streptophyta; class Pinopsida; order Pinales; family Pinaceae; genus Picea; species Picea engelmannii. The sequence continues at coordinate 166,909 of ML794722.1, read as the reverse complement.
GTGGCCATTATCATGGAAAAATCTACATTTTGACGAAATGTTCTTGTAGTCCAAGTCTTGTTCTCATGTTAAAGATCCTATCCTTATTAAAGTAAGATTTTCAAGTAATGACTTGCTTAGATCTAACTTTTCATAGATTATGGTGTAAAGGAAGGAATGCCCAGATTGATTCTTTCACTGTTATTTCCAATGTTAGATCAAATCCTGGAGTCCAAAACTTCATGAATAGGCTTGTTCTTCCCATGAATAACAACCACCCTTCAAAGACTGAAGTTCTATATTCTATATAGGAGAAAGTGATCAAGAAGTGACCTTTGACTTGTCCTAGTAGGGATCATGCATAACTTCTTATGAGTTTCCATTTGTTGTTCATCCAGTCGAATTGGGTATTTTCTAAGGGCCAGAATCCTGTAAATCTATAAATCAGTTAGTTTGATTTCCACTTTAAAATGTCATCTACCACAACTGTTCGCTCGATTGTGATATTTAGATTAGGAATGATCCTATCCAGATATATGCCTTTATTAAGGCACAAAATGCTCTCCATTTGGATTTATTTTGTAGAAATATTAGGAACTTATCTGTTGATGGGTGGTTGCCAGAGTGTTAGAATTTCTATGTAGGAGGTCGGGGGGGTCTCTGTACCCTCATTCTTCCCTTCCCCCTCTATGTTTCTGCCATTGGAAATTAGGGGAGTGTTGGTCATAAAGTTTTAAATCTCCCATTCCCTTTCTCTCCTTTTTATTGATTCCTTTTCCAGGATAAACGTCATGGGTTCACCCCTCTTCCCTAGAATATTTGAATGGAATCTCACTCAACCATCAACCACAATAGAGGCTAGTGCCCTGAGGGACTCGAATGGATTTGAACTTATGACCTATGACCTCTCCCCATTGGCAACATGCCTTAGGTGGATGGTTCAATGGATTGATCTAAACCTTGGGGCTATTTGAGATAAATTAACTAAACTCTCAACCAGGCTGTTTGGCTTGAAGTTACATCGTCTTCCACTCAACAAAGGATTACAAGGAAGGTAAGGGATATAATGGATTGATCTAAACCTTGGGGATATTTGAGATAAATTAACTAAACTCTCAACCAGGCTGTTTGGCTTGAAGTTACATCGTCTTCCACTCAACAAAGGATTACAAGGAACAAGGAAGGTAAGGGATATCTATCTCTCTCTCTCTCTCTCTC
>ML794722.1:146013-165610 GCA_009831015.1 Picea engelmannii | reverse complement strand
CTATCTTCCTTTTCCAATGAAAACCTCATGGGATCGCCCCTCTTCCCTGGAATATTTGAATGGAAGGGAGTAGCCCTGAGGGGCTTGAATGGATTTGAACTTGTGACTTGTGGCCCCTCCCCATTGGCAAAATGCCTTGGGTGGATGGTTCAACTGATTGAGCTAAGCCTTGGGAATATTTGACATAAATTAACTAAACTCTCAACTAGGCTGTTTGGCTTGATGCTTGATGCTTGATCCTCTTCCACTCAGCAAGGAACACAAGGAAGTTAAGGGATAAAAATAACTCTCAACTAGGCTGTTTGGCTTGATGCTTGATCCTCTTCCACTCAGCAAGGAACACAAGGAAGTTAAGGGATAAAAATAAATGGGAGAGAGAGAGATATATAAATGCAGGGGAAGAAAAACTAAAGGAAAGAATAACAAGGAGCCAGTGTGAGGAACAAGAATACAGTTAGGAAGGAGGGTGGAACATAAATAAACAATCAGTTAATTTCAGGCAATAAAATCAGAAAAATTGTAGGTCCATGACTTGGAAATCTAGTCTTCTATTTTGATGTTAGTGTAAATTTTGGAATAGAAATAAGACATAAAACATGTTGGTCATGAGAATTCTCTTTAGGTGTAATCTAGTTTGAAATTATGTTTGGATAAATGGCAAGGAACTGAAGTTAAGAGTTTCTATCTAGGGATGTGTTGCTTCAAATTGTGTTTATAGATATTTAACATCCAGTTTGCTTTAGAATTTTTGTGCTTCAAGTGGGTTGAGTATGTTGGTCTATATTGTCTTTGCAGACTTCACTCCCAAGACTTGGCATTGCCAGCGTTAGTAGGAGCTGATCTTGTTGAATACTATGAACATAGATTAGGAGAGAAGGAAAAGTGATATGAAAAACATTTTTAAGAGAGCCTATGTGATAGGATTACATAGATTTTAAACTACATAGAAGTATACGCAACACTGAAATTTTGAAGGCAACAAGATATGTTCGAATAGAATATATTTGTACCTTCCAATATTGTGCTTAACGTTGACTTATATGAATTTATAACTGAATAAAGGAAAGTTATTTTGTTTAAACTTTAAGTAAAGCTTCTCTAATGGTGCTAGTATTTATCTCTATTTTTTGGTCTGACGGTCTGATCTATAACTCACAATATAATTTAAAATATCGATTATTTCAATTGTTCCTTTGTCTAGAGGTGAGACATGAACTAATTTTAATCTTCCACCCTCATTTATTAAATTGAAAATTTTTTGTATATATGCAAAATGTGTTTCTGGACAAGTAGTTTTTAGTGATTGGTCTTTTAACGAGGGGAACTAATTCTTGTTAGTTTTCATTGAAATGAAGTTTAGGTTGATTAAATAGATAACCGAGGGTCCATGTCAAATGTGTTGAAGCTGAAGGTTAAGGAGGATTTGTTAAGTTTTGACTTCTTTTCCTCTACTATGCCTCATGCCTCAAGTTGGAAATTGTATATAAATTTCGTTAAAATGTTAAATGGAGCTTTAATATTAAGGATTGACAAACAATTTTTAGTATTACCATCTAAGCTATTTAGTTTTCATATCTTCTTTTTATTGTTTCTTTTTTCAAGAAAAAAATTGTGATTTCTATTCATAGAGTGGAAATTACATTTCTCAAGTGCTTTCCACAGATTGTAAGCAAAACTGGATCTGTTAAAGATAAACCCCTTCAAACCAAAAAGGTTTTTCCCCATCCCATTTATTTTACATTCCTTCAAAAAAAAATTGTTAACAATCCTTTCATACAGATCAAGGTTTTGCTTCATTAAATTATGTCATAATACACCACAAATTACATAAATAATTATCCCATAACTAAACCATATCAGGTAGATAGTTGTAATTATAAAACCCTCATCTTCAGATAAAAAACATAAACAAAGACAGAGATATCAAAAACTAACACTCAGAGATTGATCAATTCAAAGATATTGAATCCATCTCTGATTTCCTCTACACCCATGGGTCTCTCAGTCAAACTATTAACTGTCTTTGGATGATGACTCCAGTTCTTCACTCAGTTCCTGGAAAATATGCATAAAATAAATTCTTTCAAATCTGGCTTCTACCTCTTTTAGTTGTTCACCAATGTGTTTGAACTGAATATTATGAAAATGTTCATTAACCCTAAGCTCTCCAAATTTATTGTATCTCTCCAGGGCCTTCTTTAAACTTTACTGTTAGAAACACATAGAAACATAACTCTTCTAGCACAGTTAAAATTGGGTGGGCCTTGCCTAGCTATGTGGAAAATGTCCCAAGCTTGAGATTTGTGTATTTCCAGTTCTCTCAATTAGAGAGGAACACATTTCTTGCCAGGGATTCTACAATTGGAAACTATTGATATAACTTGATATCTAACATGAAAAGTGGGATGTCTTTCTTCAAACACTTGTGACTTGAACACATTTCTTGGCAGGGATTCTACAATTGGAAACTATTGATCTAACTTGAGATATAACTTGAAAAGTGGGATATGTCTTTCCTCAAACACTTGTGAGTTTTTGGCCAACCAAATTCCTCATATGATGAAGCAAGACATTTCTCTGAAATATTTTAAGTCTCTTTTGCGGTACCAAGCTCTCATAATTTCCTCTACTGAATCACCATTGCAAACATTTGGGCTACCTGTAATCTGTTGTGTCTTTTCTAGATCTGTGGTGCATATGGACACTTTATAAACAAGTGATATATTGTTTCATCCTCCTTTCACATCAAACAGATCCCTAGACCTTTCTTGTCCTTCTCTGAAGGACTTTCTAGGTCAAAACCTTATTCCTTAAAGGCTAATCATAGAGAGATTGTTGTATTTTTTGAAGCTTTTAATTTCCAGATCTAGTTGCACCACCGGATTAGTTATTTGTAGATCTGAAACAAATATAGCTTTGCACTGTGAAATTACAATATATATTGTCCTTTTATGGTTTATATAATGATTATTCTTAGTAGTTTTGTTTTGAGAGTGGAAAAGTTGGTATGGATATTGCAAATCAAATTGTGGTTCCCACATATGATAGATTTTCTACATTGACGATGTGCCATTTTTTTAATGTACCCAAAACAATGTTTAAGAATATTGATATGTAAGGTTTTGTTTGTGATTGATATTTGAAGTTGATGAAGTAGATATTTGTCTAAACCATGTTCTTATGAGAAGTTATAATTTCTACCTTCAATTTCATAGGTTATACTTTTTATCACCCACTATTGTAGTGGAATCAAATTCTTTTGTTTTGATCAAAATGAAGGAAGCTAAGGATGAATGGATGTTAGCTATATATATTATATACGAATTTAAATGTAAGGATGGATGGATGTTAGCTTTTTTATTTATATAAATGTTTTTTTTTACCTATTTTTCTTTTGTACCATTGGTCATCATACTTTTGTTTGTCTTATTGATTTATAGAGCATTTACATTGGACCTGTGTTTTTATGCCATTTTGTTTGATTGATATTATCAATATTTGAAAATACAATGGACTTATATTTACAAAGGTATTGTGTAAATATTCGACAAATTTGACCAATTTTGATTGTATATACTCTTCTTTTAGTTGTGATTTGATCCATCCTGATGTTATATGAATCCAAGTACAAATAATCGAATATTTAGACAATGCTTATTTTCAAATCACAATCAAAGTATATGAAAGATAACCAGATTATTGAAAAATGACAACAAGATAGCCCAAATGAAAGATAATTAGAGTATTTCCCCCATGGGTGTAGATCAGTTGGCGATAGAATGCAGATCAGATGACAATAGAATGCAGATCAATTGGTAATAGAATGCATTATTAGGAAACTCCTTGCAACGTTTCTATCTAGCTCATGTGCCATGTTTGGAGGGTGTGTTGTGAGGCAGCCAATATCCAACGTGCTACATAGCATTGAATGTTGTAGCAGGTGGATTATAGGCCATCAGATCTGAAATTTCCACCTGTCGCAACATTCAATGTTGCATAGCAGGATGGATATTGCTCATCGTACCTTGGAGGTTATAGTGGTAGTGGTCATAATTGACCACGTGTCATGTGAGTATGAGCAACATTCTTGGAGTGTCGCTCCCATAGAAACCACGTCAAAGATGATACCTCTTAACTTCGCTCTTGCCACGTCCAAGATGTCGCTCTTTCCACCTCCAAGAAAGTCACTCCCATAACAAACACATCAGAGATGATACCTCTTAATGTCGCTCTTGCCACCTCCAAGACGTCGCTCTTGCCACCTCCAAGAGTGTCACTCCCATAGCAACCATGTCGGATATGATACCTCTTAACGTCGCTCTTTCCACCTCCAAGACATCTCTCTTGCCACCTCCAATACATCTCTCTTGCCACCTCAAATTCGTCTCTCTTTCCACCTCCAAGACATCTCTCTTGCCACCTCCAAGACATCGCTCTTGCCACGTCCAAGACGTCTCTCTTTCCATGTCTAAGACATCGCTCTTGCTACGTCCAAGATGTCTCTCTTGCCACATCAAAGATGTCTCTCTTGCCACGTCCAAGACGTCAGTCTTATAATGACTATATGGGGTTTGGACAGTCAAATCTGAGATGACATGTGTCCACATGAAACGTCACAATAAAGAAAAAATCTCTATCGTCGAAAAATCGACGTCATGTGAAATGACGTTTGAGGGGGTCTGCTATTTTTCATTCTCACGACAATATAAAGTGGCAATTGAGGTGAACGCGTCGTCGGAATTTGACCCAAATGTAATAGTGTGGGATAAATCAATCCGCAAAGCATCTTACCATGAGGCCATTCACCATAAGGGGACCACTTTGGAGTTCATCCATTTGTGCACCTTATCAATCATGATAATACAATAATGAGCCATATTTTCATCAAACAAACTATGCATCATCATGTATCAATGACAACTCATTGATCCATATTCATCTATGCATTATATCAATGATCCATCTTTATCAATTGGTTTTCACTTTGACATCTATCATTCTCATCAAGGACTATGCATCATATCAATGATCCATCTTTATCAATTGGTTTCCACTTTGACATCTATCATTCTCATCAATGACAATACATATACATTGTTCATCAATCATCAATCAACCAATCCTATCAAACAATCCATCACTTGATATCAATCAATCGAACCATTGGCATCAATGACAACATGATCCAACAATATCCCCCTTTGGCATTGAGGGAAATACCAACATTGATGTCAACAAAAATTACCAATCATTGATGTCAACATGTAGACAATGCATACTCTACATCAATAGTCATCAATCATATCAATATGACTATCTCTCCCTAGTTGTAAACATCAATCATATCAACAATAGTCAATTTGTGATTATCTCTCCAATCAATAATCATCAATCACATCAATGTGACTATCTCTCCCCCTTTGACATCAATGGCAAAGGGCCATTCTCCTCTTGGGGATGCTCCCCCTGTCTGAATGTCGTTGATCTTCCTCTGAATAATCTCTCCCCTTTTTAACAAGGGATATCAATCTGATGCAATGATGAAAATACATTTCTCATACTCCCCCTATGACCATCGCTCCTCCTGGAATTATGCCTCTGTGCTCTTTATTCAAATATAGGGCTCTTTTCTAGGTAAATATCTCCTCCTAGAATCATGAGAACAAGAATGACTCCCCCTAAGGGTATGTCTCCCCCTATATTCTCTCCAAGATAAACAATATGCTACCATATGACGATCCTTGGACCTGTTCATGCATTAAACTCATGCCACACCAAGCATCATGAAGCAAAAGATATGTCAACAATGAATTAAAGAATCTGGAGAAAAATATCAACCAAGTACATCATGTAAACAAATGTGTGCTCATCATGCACAACACCTATGTACATCAACCATGTACATCAACATCATGCAATGTGCCAAAATATATCATCCATGGAATGTGTCAATCATATGCCTCTATTAATATGCCAACATGTGCATCTACCAATATGCCAACCATGTGCATCCACCAATATGACAACCATGTGAATCTACCAATATGCTTCCAATAATACATCATAAGATATATCAATGAAACTTCAATTATGTACCAGCCATGTACCCCGACAAATTATTTTATATAATCCAATAGATGAGCATTTGATCAACTTCAATCCATACTCATGGGTTAGTGACATGTACCCAAGATATATTTCACATCGTCACCTTACATGACCTAAAATAGAACAATAAAAACCTACAGCTAATAGTGTCAAAACCTGCAATAAACAATGTCAGACCCTACAACACAGAGTTATATCATCACATCAAGATGCAATTCATGTGCATTGCCTTTTTCCCAAGTCTTTACCACATATATGTGGTCTGCTGCACAAAAACGTGTGTATGTACGTGACCTATTTAAGTTCAGCCAATGTATGTGCGTGACTGTCACCACTGTCACCTACGTATGCCTCAGTAGATGACAATTTTGAACTTCCCTTCAATCCTTCATTTTGTTCTGGCTTCTCTGTCTTCTTCACCCACATCTATAGATGTCCCTACTCCTCAGAACTTGAGCTCTGAAAAACCATATTTTCAAATATGTCTCCCTTCCTTAATTCATTCCTTCTTCCATCCATTCTATTTTAAATCCTCATCATAGAATTTCTTCTTGTGTTCCAACACTCCTGGGATTTGTGGCCAAATCCACTACAGTTGTAGCATCTCATGGATTTACAATGAACAACAATGTGTCCTACTTGACTACATCTCCAACACCTCATGGTGTTATAAAATATTCCATTATATCTCCTTTCATAAGCTCTACATTAAAAATATTTGTGACCATATCCATTGCATGCATAACAATGCCCATGAAAAATACTTTCATACCTTTGCTTTAGTGTCCCAAGAGTATTTTCTTGAGGTCTTCCTTTCTTTGTTCTTTTGAAATTTTCTTTGCCTTGCGTAGATGGTTGTTTTGAAACATTGTCTTCCTTCTTTGATGTACTTACCTCATGACTATTTGAGTTTCTTTCTTCAACATATGTAGCTTCTTCTTTTTATCCAAGACCGGATTTATCAAGTGGTGATCTTTGAATTTCCAAGATCTCATCCAAGATTCGTGAGCTATTCAAGAATTTGTTTGACTTTTCTACTTTCTTTCTAAGGTCAACAATTTCAACTTCTAACTTACAACATGACTCTTCCTTTTCATTTATTTGATTCTTCAATAGTTATTCTATTCTTTTCGCTTCTTCAATTTGGGTCTTGAGATGGACAATGATTTCAAAACTTTTGCTAATCTCATCATCTACATTCATATCTTCTTTTCCATTCTTTATTCTTGTGATCTCTTCTTCCTTTTCTTCTAATTTGGTATTATTGATCTCTTCTTGTTCCTTGGTCATTTCTTTAGTTTCAAGATGTGCCTTAGACTCCTCCTAAGAAACTTCTTAGTGTTATCTGAAAGATAGTTATAGTCTACATAATAATGATCACTTCTATATCTATAGAAACCCTCTTCAACTTCATTTTGAAGTTTTAATAGATTTTCTTCTATTATTTTCATGGGATAAATACCATGAAACTTTACAAAAACTGTTTCTAGACCTTCTTCTTCACTTGTAGAGAAAAATTCATCATCATCATTGAAATCAAGGGTTTTTTAGAGTTCTTTACCTTCATTTTAAATATCTTCACGATCTTCCTTTTTTCCAACATCAACACATAATTTTTTTCCTTCATTTGAAATGTCTTCAAGATCTTCCTTTGTGCTATCATCACTTGATTCTTTATCTTCACTTGAAATGTTTTCAAGATCACATTTAGAAATGATACAATCAAGAGTTTTTGATGATTCTTTACTTTTGATAGTCTTCATGGAGTGGTATTCAATATCTTCCTTCTCCTTCTTGCTTTGATATGTCTCCTCTAGATTTAGCCATAGATACTTGGTGGAATTACATTGTCCCGTGATCTATTTGATAGGGATTGATAGTCCACTAAGAATGGTCTTGAGAGCCAATGCATCATTCTTCTTTCCTTCTCTTTGAGCTGCAAACTTTGACTTGTTCTTCAATGAATTGATCCACCAATGACTGCCTTCCAAATAGCTACTCCCATTTCCTTCAAATGTATTCTCATCTCTATTCTCCAAGTAGAATAGTTTTCCTCATCAAGGATTGGAACTTCATCATCCATTTGTGTGTCTATGGATATCCTTCAAGATTGTTAAGTCTTGTAGTGAAGACCTTCTCTTATTCCAATTATTGGACACACCTACCACACTTAGAGGGGGGGGTGAATGAGTGTGGGGCTCTTTCCCAAAGCTTCCCTCTTTACATAAAAATCCTTAGTTAACATTCAACATTTACTCACCATTGTTTTCATTTATACCAGTTAGATGTGAACATATATCAACAATATATCATCAACAAGTCATCATCACAAGAAACACAAAGAACAAAAGATGTATGTACAATTTTTCTTTTTATTATGGACAACAATCTGGGGGTTTATCAACAAAAACTAAATAGAGTACAACTCTACAAGAGCACCATGATGCAAGAGCATCGCCAACAACAAGAAAGCACGGAGGTGGAAGATAGCTGGGACAAGCACCAACGCATTTCAACACGTTGCAAAAGTGTTTTGAGATGTTTTGAAATAAATGTGCAGATGTTAATGTAATAGTTAAGAGGAAGCACACTTAGATATTGTAAACAGATCTTGAGCGATCTGCTCTCATCTATAGTAGGTGAAGGCATTAATACATAATTAATGTAAGTAGGTAGATTTAAATGCAGATTAGACAGTTTAGAGCGTAGGAGGGAAAACCGACTATAGACACCCTCATCTTGTATCATTTGTAACATTAGCATAATCAATCGAGCATAGAGCATAGAGAGGAGAAGAAGCAAAGAACTATATTTGAAAACACTCATCTATAGAAGTCCTGAATTAATACATGAAGCTTTGATTCAGACTTATGGTGTTGTGATATTCTCTGTGTATGTATGTTGAATGCTATGCTTATAGCTACTTTAATCTTTATGTTATGCATTTGTTGTTACGCTATGTATGAATGATTTCTTGTTGAATGTTTGAAATATGAGAGAGAGAGTAAAGAATAAGTTTCAATTGTTTCTCAACCTAAGTGAGTAAAATTCATGCAAGGAGTGCAGTGGAGTTTGTCCACAAGGAGTGCATTGACAAGGGTTCAGATTTTTTATCTCTGAAAGCTCAGGAGGGATAACATTGGTCTCATTCTCACGGAACTACAAGTTAATCACAAGATCCGTGCAAAGTGTGTGCAGGCTGAGTAGAGTTGCAGAGATTACAACCTGAGGGAATTGTTCAAAGACTACTGTCGCAAGGAGTGCATAGAGTCGAAGGGATTCAAATACTAGAGTGTATTTGAAGAAGTGTCGCAAGGAGTGCGTGCAGAAGGTATCCCCAGAGTACTTAAGGATTTTTCAATCAAGCTCAGGAGGGATAGGGTCTTCAAAGTTGACGAAGAGAAGCTCAAGAGGGCTAGTGCCTTGAAGTGTTGGGAGGAGGCGCAGCAAAGTTGTTTTGCAGGTGGACAAGTTTTGTGAAGGAATATCTTGTTCATTTCGTAAGAGTTGTCAAGGAGGAGTTGGATGGTCAGAATTCTCCGTGGAGAATTCACGAAATTTCGAGAGTCGTCAGATCTTGTAGAGGAGTAGGGAAGTTACGACAAGTATTCTTCAAGTGCAATCTCATGAGAGATTGGACCATAGGATCCAAGTCAACAGGAGTCATTGGATCACTCGTGAATTCTCACTTCGGGGATTCGTGAGTTGAAGGACTAAAAACCTTGCACCAAGATTCACGAAATCGTGAAGTGCGAAGTCCCGACAAAATGAGAAGTTCCGTTGTGGGGCCAACATTAATAATGAATCAGAATTCACCATTTTGACATTTCAGAGGATAGGAGATCGATATATCTGTTTTGAGATTCCTGAAATCGTGAGACGCGATATAAGTACGGGGAAAGGACACGCGTCGCTAGGAGGAAAGGAGTCAACACTCTGTTGACTTCTCACATCTTGGGGATTCGTGGGATAAGAGCATGGAGGCTCAACCCTTCGACTTGTGAAGTCGCAAAGTCATGATGGGAGCTAGCGTTTAGCCTAGCCAGTGGTCACGTGCAGAGGGCACTGACAGAAGGGAGCTATACCCATTTCGTAATCTCGGGTATTGTGAGATTGGGAAGGAAGAGTCAGGAGTTTCAACTCGTGAACTCGCGATATTGCAAGTTGTGACCAGTGCCTTTGGAATAGGCCTTAGTCATAGCATCGTGGTCTCTCGGAGAAGGTGGATCTCGTGCCTAGTGTTGTTCACACAGGGGAGTTTCCAAAAGGACCTGTGGATCGATAAACGAAGATTCCAGCAAGGAATCAAAAGAGCCATTTCGACTCAAGGGGAAATCAAACGATCCTATAACGAACCTTGACTCGAGGGCCGATAGAGGGTTGGGGTTCTGCACCACACCATCTCTATAATACTAGACTCATCTTACACCCTCAGCACCAACTGAGATGAGGCAACAATCCTCAACAGATATCAATCTGCAACAGGTACGCGACCTGTCAGTAGTGCAACCAGCGTGTGTACGTGCTTTGGCTCACTACAACCCGCGTATGTACATGGCCAATGTATACAACAACCTGTGTATACCTTCTAAGCTTCTTAGGGTTTATCCTTCAAGATTAAATCAAGTCCTCTGCAACCAATATAGCATTCTCTTTTGTCTCTGAATGTCCAATCTGACCATCAACCAGTCACAACACATCCAAGCCTTCCAATAGTATACTCATGTTCCACAACCAATCAATATGAATGATATCTCAATCATGTATAAACAACTAGTATACCATAGCAATCATGTCACCATTGAATCACAAGAGTATTTCTCACTCCATCAACCAAATCAACCAAACAGAACCATATCATAGAAGCCATACCAAGAATTCCCTAAGAATTCACAACACATCAAACAATAGTGTCCATCAAGATAATAATCTAACCATACCAACGTCTCAGTGGTAGATCTGATCCCATAGAATCTCGATCTGGAACCTTCTTCATCATACAAGATCTTGGCACCATCTCAAACACAAGTCTTCATCATTTCATCCACTGTACGCATCATGTCCTCATACAGCCCGTGTATGTATGCGCCCTGGCCCATTACAGCCTGCATAGACCTCAGAAACTAGGGTTTATGAATCTCTGAGACTTTTGTCGTCAAGATCTTCGATATTGCCAAAACTTTTATGCGTCCATGAGTTCCTCCTCTCGCTCTCTTTCTTAGAATATATCTTCAATCATGCTCAAGAGATCCATACCAAAGATGCTCTCACAAGAAGCTCTCCATCAATTACTCCAAAAGATATTCTCACAAGAAGCTCTCTATTGATCCACAAAAAGGATGTTTTGCAAGAGTCCATAGCTATCTTATTTATACTTTCATCCTCTAGGTCACTTAACCTATTTTCCTTATTTTAGGGTTAACTACTTTCCATAAATATAAAGTTCTCCAATATTTTATCATTTAAATATCCCTTCTTGATTTTGTCACTTCTATTTATTATTTAAATAATCCACCTTGACTTTGTCACTTTTAGTTTATCATTTAAATAATGATTTCTTCTTTTAGGTCACTTTGACTTCTTTGACCTTGTGGGCTTCAAGCCATCATGTGGGGTCCTCCAACTTCGTAAAGCCATAACTCTCAAACCGTGAGGAGTTATGTGGCATTACACATACCACTGGAAATGGCATGACAGGCACTATCCATATAAGATAGTTTCACCAACAACTTCATTGATATTCATCTCATTATTTCACATACAAGCATGGTTCCTCCAAATGCTCTTCTAGGATAACTCAATCCGCAAAGTGTCTTCACGTGAGGGATTTCACCATAAGGGAGCCACTTTGGAGTTCATCCATTTGTGCACCTTATCAATCATGATAAGACAATAATGAGTCATATTTTCATCAAACAAGCTATGCATCATCATGTATCAATGACAACTCATTGAACCATCTTCATCTATGCATCATATCAATGATCCATCTTTATCAATTGGTTTTCACTTTGACATCTATCATTCTCATCAAGGACTGTGCATCATATCAACGATCCATCTTTATCAATTGGTTTCCACTTTGACATCTATCATTCTCATCAAGGACAATACATATACATCATTCATCAATCATCAATCAACCAATCCTATCAAACAATCCATCACTTGAAATCAATCAATGACATCAATCAATCACTTGACATCAATAAATCAAACCATTGGAATCATTGACAACATGATCCAACATGATAAACTTAGCAAATATACACATTTTATATTTGTGAAATCTACTTATAAAACAATTAATATTGCTGAATTTTTTATGAAAGAAATATTTAGATTTCATGGAATTCCTAAGATGGTGATATCTGATAGAGATTTCAAATTTACATCAAAGTTTTGGAAGAAATTGTTTGCAGGATTGGATACTAACCTGAATTTCAGCACAAGCTACCATCCACAAATGGATGGGAAAACCGAACAAACGAATAAGATTGTGGAAGACATGTTACAAATGTACATGAGAACGAAACCAACTAAGTGGGAGAAGTACCTACACTTAGTTGAATTTATTACAATAATGGATATCAAACATCAACCAAGATGAGTCCCTTCGAAGCATTATATGGAAGGAAATGAAGAATCCTGATTATTTGGGATAATCCAGTTGACAGGCTTATGATTGGACCGAAAATTCTCCAGGAAATGGAGAAAAGGGTAAAAAGTGTACAACAGAATTTAAAGGAGGCCCAAGACCGACAGAAAAGCTACACAGATTTAAAAAGGAGACACCAAGAATTTCGAATTGGGGACCATGTATATCTGAAAGTCAAAGAAAGGAGGAGCTCTCTAAAGCTAGGAAATTGTTCAAAGTTGGCGCCCAGGTTTTGTGGCCCCTTCAAGATTTTAACTCGAATCAAACACGTGGCGTATCAACTAGCACTTCCTGCAAACTTAAAAGTTCATAATGTTTTTCATGTTTCCTTATTAAAAAATTATATTCATGATCCTACTCACATCATTGATTGGAACATGGTGTAGGTGGAACCAGAAGGTGAGTTCCAAGTAGAACCTCTACGCATTTTGGACAGGAAAGAAACAGTGCTACAGAATAGAGCCATCACCTAGGTAAACGTGCAATGGAAGCACTTTATCCCTAAGGAGGCCACTTGGGAATTGGAGGAATATTTGCGGAAATCTTATCCAACCCTATTCTAAGAGAGTAATGAACATTGACGACGGTGTTGTAATTAAGGGGGAGAGGATGTAATATCCTCAAATTTTAGAATATTAAATTCTAAGTGAACTTTGAAATAAATTTCTGTCTTTTGAAAATTCCGATTTGGAAATTATTTATCATTTATGGAAAATCCGAATTTGGAATTTTGATTGTTGTAATTAATTATTTGATGATTGTTGGGAAAATATTTGACTTACCCAATTGTCCTCTTTTATTTGACACATGTGTAATAAAAACTATTAATAAATTAAATGCTGGAAGAGAAATGGAACAACCAGGTTAAAAATAGTTGACCATAACTCCATGAGTGGGGAACAAGTTTGAGTTACCTCAAGGCTGATTTTTACAAGTGGAAAATGTGGAATTTGACCACTAGAAGCCCCTAAAAATCAGGGATTTGTAAAGCTATGAATTTCCCAAGGAGGGAAGGAAATACCTAGGCACAAGGATGCATACAAAAAAACATATGAGAGGAGGAAGGACGTTGCTTAGTATGTTGGG
Source organism: Picea engelmannii (assembly GCA_009831015.1). Lineage (NCBI taxonomy): Eukaryota > Viridiplantae > Streptophyta > Pinopsida > Pinales > Pinaceae > Picea > Picea engelmannii. The sequence goes on along the minus strand of ML794722.1, from coordinate 151,758 downwards.
GAAACAAAATTATTTGTTTTTATGAGCATTGTTAGTGTGAGGCAAAGGATTTTTTGATCTATGGTTGGGGAAAAGAAATTATTTGTTGTTATGAGCATTGTTAGTGTGACAAAAAGGAATTTTTGATCTGTGGATGGTGCCTATAGCTAAGGAGGATCATTAAATTTTCCCTTATGAACTCACGCTCAGGCCCTGGGTGAACAAGGAAAGTGAACTTGGTTGTTTTGTTCTATGGTTCGGTGGAATGTGGCTATTCCATTTGTATTCCAGCATCAGGTTTTAGATATGTATCTCATCTTTTGTTCCCTTGTCAATGTTTAGTTATTTTTGCTAGGAATATGTTGAATGTGTATGCATAAGCGAAATCAATTATTAAGGGACGGTATGACCTTGTTTTACTATGGCTTGTCATGGTCAAATGATGCTAGAAATATTGCGTATTTGAATGTAATGGTTGTACATAGATATTTGAATTTATATGTGTGTGTGTGTGTGTGCGCGCACATACATAAAGAAATAGTAGAACAATTTTTGGCACAGCCGCACCCATAGGTACGCCCACTCAGAGGATCTTCTCTTCCCTTGGCCCGAAGAACTACTAAGTCCTTCTAATCCCCTTATCGGGAATTTTCTACAACCACAGTAACTCTCGTGGTTGATTCCCCTATCCAAATCGAGAAATCGGACTTCACGATATCACGAGTCCTACAATCACGGATTTGGATCTTTCAATTCCCCGAAACCCGATCTACGATGACGCCTCTTGTCTAGACTTCCCGGTCCATGTGACCGTAATCTTCTCCGCTATCGGGGATTCAGACTTTGTGAGAGCGAAGCGTATAGACTTCGCATCCTTAGGATCCCCGATCCTCCGGCCCCCGACACACCTTGGCGTTGACCCCTTTGAGGGTTTGACCTTTCAACACCTATCCCTTAGTGCTAGCGCCTATGGCCCACAATCTTGTCACGATCGGAAAATCGCGTATCGCGATATCGCGATTCCCGTTGCACTTGTTCCCGGAACCTTCTATGTCCCGAACCCCGACTCCTCTCCAGATTCCAGACTCGTGTCTTGCTGAGATCAACGGCTAGGATTTTTTTTGGAATTTCGGGACTCTCAAGGTCTCTGATTCTTACCCTTTGAAAACCCGATGACTCCAATATCCCGATGACTTCTTCGGGATTATCCTCTACTCACTAGGGCTTAACCCCGGTGCAACTCCTACCAAATCTAATGGTTGACGAGAAATCAACTGTTGATCCAACGACTCACCATCCTTTTGAGCTCGAACTCTGATGTGGCTGTAACCTCCTCGTTGATCTGTCGGATCTGACGGCTGGCGGGATTTCCATGAGTTCCCTCCACAAGATCTTGACCGTCGCTCCTCTCTCCTTGAGGATTTCTTGATGTGAACCCTTCTGTGCGGTCCTTCAATAGATTTTGAAGGCTCCACTCCTCCTCAGCTTTTTCCATCTTCTCAGTTTCGTAGAATGAGAACCCTTTGCTCGCACTCCTTACGGCTACTCTGCAAATACTTCAAGTGTTCAGCCTCCCCTGACTCTGCGCACACCTGTAGCAGCAGTCTTTCGATGCTTCACTCAGAATCGCAACTCTAAGGCTTAGGTTGGCCTGTATACTCCTTGCACGGCTCCTATAACCCAATTCACTTCTGGGTGAACGAGAATCAAAGTTATCCCTATTTGAACCCTCTGTCAACGCACTCCTTGCGGACAAATTCGACTACACTCCTTGTAGGAATTCTCTGGCTCAAATAGAGAAACAATTGAAACTCATTCCATCTCCCTCTCAGAATTCAATTCATACATGAATTCATATACATAGCATGTAAAATAAAATGTATAACAAGGAACAAACATTCATGAGCATAGCATTCAACACACATACACAGAGAATAACACAAAAGCCATGAATCTGAATCAATTTCTTCTATTAATTCAAGATCTGTACATGGTTGTTCTTCTACAGTTCTCTACTTCTCTTCTTGTTCTTCTTCTCCTCTTTTATGCCCAGGCTTATGTTACAATGATACAATGAGGGTGTCTATATCCGTTCTCCCTCCTGCTTCCTAAAGCTATCAAATCTAGAATTAAATTCCTATCTACCTGCATTAACTATATTAAATGCCGGTTATCTACTAAAGGATGAGAGCTATCTGCTCAAGGTCCATTTACAATATACAAAGTGTGCTTCATTAAATCTTCACATTAATGTTTGCGCAACAACTTCCAAGGCAATTTCAAAATTTGTGCTGACTTATCCAGTTGTCCTCCGCTTCCCCGCTGGCTCGCTTGATGAGTCGGTGATGCTCCTGCATCAATTTTTGTGTCTTTATTGGCCATTGGAAATATGTATATATTGAATTTCCATTTAGAGCTATACATACAAAAATACCACAGAGAATAGATAGAATGAATAACAGTCTAAATACATTCTTTATTACCACATAAATATAATCATGAATTCAAAGTATCTTGCAAAATAAACCATTGTATTCAATCAATATTGTTCGAAGTATTATAGTTGGAGTACCATAGACCAAAAACTCCACAACCTCTTATTTTAAACAAAGATCTAAGAAAGTATACACAAAATTTTGTATGTAATTGAAGTAATGGGCACATAGATCAGAACTCGGATGCCTTTCGAGCAAGATGTTTCCTTCATCTGATCACCTCGACTTGCATAACCTTCAAAGGAATAAAAATGAGGATTAACCCCTATGTACTTTGGACTTCACGACTTCAATGAAGTTTATGTATGATAGAGCAGAAAGGGTCAAATCCTAAAGTTCTGAAGTCCCGAAGAGGATCTACATCGTAGATCCATGGTGGAAATTGTTTACCATTGGATTTGACCAAGGACAGATCATAAAAATAGGGTTAATCCAAGAGCGGAAGGTAAGAAAGTTCAATAGTTCGACTTTCGGGAGAAACGGGGTATGCTAAGGTGAAATCTCCCGAAGCCTGAAGTTTCTAAGTGACGTGGCCTGCCGACGTCACTAGGGATGATGTGGACACATGGGACGTGTGCCCCATGTCAGTGAGTTAAGAAAATTTGTAAGATAGAAATGCAGTTAGAACGTAACATATCTCACCAGCCTAATTAGGCTATGTGTCAGTTTTGTGTGTCCTACCACATGGCACTCCTAGTGGTGGCACAAGGTAGTTAAACTTGGTGAAGAAGTTAGCTAGAGCAGGGTTGCATTAACTTTGATCACGATCTATCAAGATCGATGATCAAGAGGCATTGTAGAGATCGAAGTTGCATAGAAAGTTTTGCAGGGCGGTCCCACAATCCAAACCACGATTTTCCAAAAGGGCTATGTGTCAGTGGGGAAACCATTGTAGAACGATTGGCGGGTTACTCCAAAACTTCCAACCCATGTCCCCGCAATTTGAAAAGTACTAAAGTTGATGTGACATTTTCAGTATTTATTAGTTCAAGCATGGAGACTATGGGCCCCAGTGGATGTGTGGTGCCTGAACCCAAGGTCCGAAGACTTGGTACTTGTTGGGCCCATGAAATGATTGATTTTATGACATTAATTAGATACTTTTGGCGAATGTATATATGCGTTTTCATATTTTGATCAAGTTTTTGAAGAGATTTTGTGCCAAAACACTATGATCCATACCAGGTAAGCATAATTTGTGTTTTATGATGATCTTGAGTGTAATTTAGTATGTTTTTATGTTTCCAGGAATCTAATTCTCATTTTTTGGTGCCACAGGGAAAAATCGTAACTTGTTTTTGCTTCTGCAACTCAGTCCGGTACTCCATCTGGCACTCAGTCCGACACTCTATCCTATACAAAATCGATGGGTGATTTGGAGGTTATGGTATTGGCTTCTAGTGATGGGAAAATTAGAGACATGGTTTTTTCTCATGCTCGTGGCCTCCATCTACTAAAATCTTGACAACTCGATTTGGGTTGTTATGTTGGGCAATTATTGGCTCGCATCATTTCGGTAGTTAGGGCATCTTAAATGCAATTTACTATTTTTAGAAGAGGATTGACCATGTAGTGGTTGACCTCTCAGTTTGTAAATATTATAAATACCACCTCAGTGGTCAGACAATAGTTAAGAAGTTCAGGAATAGAGAGTTAGAGAGAAAGACAATTTTTATTGTTATTTTGCCAGAATTGTGTCAAACCTGCGTTTTTAGTTTTAATGGTGATATCGCTTTGTTGAAGTTCGTGGTGTGCATTTGAAGAGTGACCATGACTTGTTGGGGAGCCCACCAACAGTCTGGGTAACTATCCTATGAGTTTTCTTATGAATTAAGTAGTATAGATGTCTTTTTATTTCTTTTCTTGTACATGAATTGTTATTTTGTTTTCTCACTGTATAAATTGTTGTTATAGCTTAATTGTTTTAGTTTCCTTTTACAGGTTATTATGAAGGATCTTGTTGATATGTAATGAATTTTTAGTTAGTAGAAGCAATATTGCAATCTTATACACTAACCCCATGTGTGATTAGATAATAGATTAGACTTTCTTTATGTTGAAACAGAGTTTAAAATAGAATTTAAAACAAAATTTTAAGAACAAAATTTTAATTCATGCTTTCTTTTGTTGGATCATGTTGTCATTGATGCCAATGGTTTGATTGATTGATGTCATTTATTGATGTCAAGTGATTGATTGATGATTGATGTAATATAATAAGTATTTTCCTTGATGAGAATGCATAGATGAAGATGGATCAATGAGTTGTCATTGATACATGATGAAGATGGATCGATGTGGTTTCATTGGTATATGATGCATTGTTGGAAAAATGTATAGATGACTCATTATTGTCTTATCATGATTGATAAGGTGCAAAAATGGATGAACTCCAAAGTGGTCCCCTTATGGTGAAAGCCCTCACGGGAAGACGCTTTGTGGATTGAGTTATCCTAGAAGAATGGTTGGAGGACCCATGCTCTAATTATTTTCTTATCATGATTGATAAGGTGCACAAATAGATGAACTCTAAAGTGGTCCCCTTATGGTTAAATCCCTCACGGGAAGACGCTTTGCGGATTGAGTTATCCTAGAAGAATGGTTGGAGGACCCATGCTTGTATGTGGAATAACGAGATGAAGATCAATGAAATTGTTGGTGAAACTATCCTAGATGGATAGTTCTTGTCATGCCATTTCTAGTGGTATGTGTAATGTCACATAACTCCTCATGGTTTGAGAGTTACGGCCTTACGAAGATGAAGGACCCCCACATGAAGGCTTGAAGCCCCCAAGGTCAAAGAAGTCAAAGTGACCTAAAAGAAAAAATCATTATTTAAATGATAACGTAAAGTGACAAAGTCAAGTTGGATTATTTAAATAATAAAGAGAAGTGACAAAATCAAGAAATGATAAAGTAAGGTGACAAAATCAAGAAGGAATATTTATGGAAAGTGGTTAACCCTAAAAATAAGTAAAATAGGTTAAGTGAACTAGAAATGGGTTAATATTATTTAAATGATAAATTAAAGTGACAAATTCAAGGTGGATTATTTAAATAATCAAGAGAAGTGACAAAATCAAAAAATGATAAAGCAAGGTGACAAAATCAAGAAGGAAAATTTAAATGATAAAGTATTGGAGAACTTTCTATTTATGGAAAGTGGTTAACCCTAAAATAAGGAAAATAGGTTAAGTGACCTAGAAATGGGTTAAGTGACTTAAAAATGGGTTAAGTGACCTATATTATGAAAGTATAAATAAGATAGCAA
>ML794722.1:119872-145963 GCA_009831015.1 Picea engelmannii | reverse complement strand
ATCCTTTTTGTGGATCAATGGAGAGCTTCTTGTGAGAATATCTTTTGGAGTATTGATGGAGAGCTTCTTGTGAGATCTTCTTGAGCATTTTTGGTGTGGAACACTTGAGAATATTGAATATCTATAGGTGACTGAGGTAACCAGGGATATATAATCCTAAATTATGAGGAAAGTGAAGAAAATAAGGCCGAAATGCAAGAAAGGATAAATTCTTTTGATGGTGCTTTCTAAGGTATGTTATTTACAGGTAATCTCACCATTTTCGCTATAAAGTTTTTTATATAATGATTTATATCCTGAAATTGCTATGCAAGTGAGAAAACATATCCAAGTATCTATGGTTAAAAATTCATCTCATGGGTCGTTGTATATTGGGAGTTACACTCCGTGGAAAATAGGGTTTGTGACCAGTCTTGAAACTAGTAAAAAACAGGTGTTTCGGGTAAAAGCGTCATAACTTCTTCATAACAGATCCAAATTTAGTGAGACCATTTGTGTTGGTTATATTACAGTATTTAGTATTCTCTGGAACATTTTCAGATCGATTCAACAAATATTCGGTTCGGGGCACACTCTACAAGGTCGTTCTCCAGAATAATCTAGAATTCAGCAAGGTATGCCATTTTTGTTATAACTCCTTTTTTGAGAGGTTACAGGTAGTACCACTTGGAGTGATTGCATAAAATAATCTTAATAACATTTTGTATTAGTTTCATATATTTATTCATTACAGGTACAAAGTTATGATTATTTCAATTTAGGGTTGTTGACTAATCCAAAACTAGTCATGGTTGAGACAAATAGTTGATGAGTTGGCACATACATGAGGTGTATATTTGATGATGTTGGTACATATTAATGAGTCATTGTTGATGAGTAGTTGATACATGATTGGTATATACTTGGTACATGGTTGGATGCACTTGTTTATGGTACAGGTTGATTACAGGTTGTTTGGCACAGGTTGGTTCATGGTTGATGCTCTTGTTTATGGTACAGATTGATATATGTTGAGGACTGTTGCCTCATATCGATTGGTTCTGAGAATGTAAGATGAGTCTTTCATATAGATATTTTTCTCTTGTAGAGTTGTACTCTATTCAGTTGTTGCTGAAAAACCCCCGGATTGAAGTCCATAATAAAAAGAAAAATTGTACATGCATCTTGTGTTCCTTGTGGAGATGATTTGTTGATGATATGTTGTTGATATATGTTGCAGATATGTATTCACATCTAACTGATTATTAATGAAAGCAATGAGTAATGAGTAAATTTTGAATGCTAATTAATGAGTTTTGTGTAAGAGGGAAGTTTTGGGAAAAAGATCCCCACACTCATTCACCACCCCCCCCACTAAGTGTGGTAGGTGTGTCCAACATCTTTAACAAGGCTTTGGTGGATGGATAGTATTAGTTCTAGTTTTCATTTTTAGATTTCTTATTCAATTACTATTTAGTTTTTGCTTATGTAGTTGCTAGCTAGTTTACATGTTTCATTACTTGTCATATGCTAGAATAATGTTTAATTTATGTTTATGAGTATTTCTTGTCTTTTGCAATTTGAATTATTAAATAGAACTAGTTTAACTTACTTCATGCAATTTCTTTCTTAGATTTAGGTTGCAGTTTCATTTTGTAGTTAATGATTGAATTTAGTATAGTATGAATTGTCTTATGTAGTATAGAGTGCAATTGAATTTCATAACATAATCTCTTTATAATTGTTGATGATTAATGCATGAGTAATAGTCACATGGATATGCAAGGTAATTTATCTTGTTTTCTGTAATGGCTAAGCTCTCATTGGATTGCCTAATTCACACTTTTCACTTTTCTATTGAAGTCAATATCGATTTTATACCTCTTGAATTATCTTTCATTGTTAAGTGTCATCGTGATATTATAAGACACCGAAGACATTCACACAACCATCAACACTATATTTGAGTTTTCATAGACTAGAAGGTAGTTTTCTTGATTTTGGAGGGTAGATAGTATTTTGCTTTGGTAGGTTGAAGAGTAGTTTGTTTATCATAAGAGATTAGTTGTTAATTTCTTTTATCATCGTAATGATTTCAATTCGGTAGATTTACTTTTATGAATTAGAAATAGTTGTGAAATTTAAATTAAGAATAGAGTTCACTTGTCTTTGAGCTTACTTAGTTGCTTATTGAGTAATCTTAATTAGTTTACTTGTTGTAGAAGTTATCCTAGGTTATTTAGTTGTTTACTGTCTTTAATAGGTTAGTTGATTACTTTTCTATTCTTTCTATGATAGTGTAGTTGTTTGTTTATTTACTTGCTTTCACAGGATAATTGCTTATTGAATTTAAGTAGGTTAATTACAAGTAGTTTGTTGTTGTTATTTTCTTATTAGATGAATAGTTTTCTTTTGCTTATTGTTATGAATGAATTAGTTTTCATTAAGTAGGGTTTCCATTTGCTTTCTTAGAACTATCCATCGATCATTTTTTCAAAGGTTACTTCAGGTACATAGTTTGAGTTGCTTAGTAGAGTTTCATCAGTAATAGTCTTTGCTTGAGTAGATTATCCCTTAGATAGCCACTTCCTTAGACTATACTACTATCAACCCTTCTACCTTGGCATATATTTTTCTACAACTCTAAGTTTACTTACCCGGGGTTGAAAATTTAATTGAGGGTTTTTAGAGTGTTTTTAGTGCATATAGAACACTCATCATTTTTGGCACCGTTGTCGGGGACTTGTCTCAAGGTAGGAAATAGTTAGGAATTAGATCATTTCTATACCTTAGCATTAGATTGGTGATGGGAGAACTTTAAGACAAGAGGTAAGAACCTACGCATCTGCTATAGCAGGTTCCCCCAAACCCAATGGTAGTTTTTCATTTTTGGTTTGGTTTACTTTCATGAATAGACCTAGAGACCCAAAAGGTAGATACATTAAATCTAAATCATACCTTTCAACCAAGTTTCCTTCCGATAGTATTGGGGGAATGGGCATTCAAATCATAAGCTCCACAGACCAATACCAAAAAATAGGAGCTATCTCAACTCAAAGAGATAAAGCAGTCTCTGAAGAGACTAACACAGGGAGCACTATAGAATAGAAAATTGAAGCATCTATAATAGTGGAACAAGAGGAAAGACCAGTCGAGCCTTATGCAGAACCAAACAATACAACCTTTTCTTTTACACCATCACCAAGAGATCCTAACTTTGAAGACATCATAGAACCTGAACAAGTGAATATTTGTTTTGGTAGTTCAGCCAACATAATTATCACTCAAAATGACATAGAAACCTTGGCACCAATAGTCTCAACCATCTCGAGTAGAGTCCCAGACATCCAATCGGTAGGAAGACCTTTCCATCAAAGGGAAACCTTGTTCTTTTCAAAAATAAAACCACCTCGGTACTCTCTTTTTGGAAACCAAAACAATATGGATGATCAGGAGGATCATAACAATGTAATACATGGGGAGGAAGAAGAAGATGGAAACCAAACCGAAACTGTCTTTGGGTTTCCAATTTTGGACACCACCTCGAATGTCAATATGAAAAATATTCCTCTCTCAACACTGCCCACCTTTTATGGTAAAAAAAGTGAAGATCCATAAACCTTCCTATTTGATTGCGACATCTTGTGTAGGAGATACAACTATGTACAAGATGCCCAGAAACTAAAACTCTTTCCTGCCACCCTCAAAGAATCTGCACTAAGATGGTTCATGGGGTTAGGAAAATCCAGTATTAGGACTTGGGAAGCCATGAAAGATATATTTCTTAAAAATTACCAAGACTACTGCAAGACCAAGGAGTCTCATAATGGAATCTTTAAAATCCAACAGTTAGAAGACGAGACCCTTGAAGATTATATGGAATGGCTTGGTTATATCTCCCAGAAGTCAAAATACCATGACCTCCCAGAGGATGCAGTTAGGGAGCTTTTCCTTAAGGGAATTTCAAAAGAATATCTAGAGATGCTTAACCTAATGCCATCAGATGACATCTCCCATAAACCATTTGTCGAAATATGTGAAATGTGTAAAAATTATTCAAGGAGTAGAGCCAAAACATGAAAGAATGTTCGAGACCTGTATAATAGAAGCTTAAAACCAGTTAGTTCAGGTGGTATCACGAGAGAAGAGATAGGGAACCTTTTAGAGAACTTCAAGATAGATATCTTAAGCACAATAATTTCCTAGTTGGATACCCTAAATATTAAAAAGAAACAGGAGGAGGAAAATGCAGCAATGAGCATGTATTGCCCAAGATGTAGAAGGAAGCATTCCTCAAGGAATTCCCATTAGATAACATTTCAGTTTGTGGCTTATGCACAGAAGACCATTCAACTGAGAAATTTCCATCATTGCCCGATTTTTTATCCATCTATAGGAGTGGATATCCTGGGGAGTATTATTATGCACCTAGGAGGCCGTGGCATCCTAGGAACCATCCCACATACCCATATCTACAATCTAAAGATCCACCCTATTATCAACAACAACAACAGTGGAACTTCCCAGGTTGGAAAAAATGGTCTACACAGTATCAACATCCTTAGCTTCAAGGATGGAGAGGAGGACATAACCAAGGAAACCCTCAAGCTCCACCTGTCCCTATGTCCAACCATCCTTATCCTCAGTTTCCACCAAACATTTCATAGCTTCTGCTAGGTTTTGTTCCACCACCTTTACCTCCTATTCCACAACAACAACCGCTACAATATCAGAATACAAGATCCCCAATACCGACATTATTACCAGCACAACCAGTGCTCAATACCAATAATAATCCCCCTCAACCTCTTCACAATGTTGATATGCAGGCCTTTCCAATGTATGTCATTACCCCTGTTCCATTACAGGAAATTCAACTAAGATTGGGAAAATTTTTGGACAGGCAGAGGCCTTCAGTAGTCATTCAAGAGGAAGAAGAAGAAGAATAAACCACCAAACAACCCACGGATGACACTAGGTGGGAAGATGTTATTATTCCTAAAAACCAAGAACCCAAGCTTCCCCAAAATGAACCTTCACAAATTATGAAGACCCCTCCTTATCTAGACAGATTGGTAATCGAGAAACCTACCACCCGATCGGAATTTGACATCTTGAATGAATTGAAGAATATTTGTGTCAATATTCCCCTACTTCAAGCCATTAAAGACATTCCAATCTACAATAAGGTAGTCAAATAATTGTGCATTAAGAGGTCAGGTAGGAAGCATAAGGACCCTACTATAGTACATTTGGTAGGAGGACTTTCTGAATACATATCAGAGAAGAAAAAGATAGCAAACTATGGGAACCCAGGAAACCCCATAGTGACCATAACCATTAATGAGGTTTCTATTGGAAACACTCTCATAGACCTAGGGGCATCCATCAATGTTATGACTGCTACTACCTTGGAGAAATTACAGTTACAACCTCTTCTTAGGCCTACCCCAACCATTTTGTAATTAGTAGATAAGACCAGAGTTATACCTGAAGGAATTTTAGATGATATCATGGTTACTTTAGCCTCATGGGAGTACCCAGTAGAGTTTCTTGTCATTCACTCAAAGGATCCTATAAAAGGCCATCCCATCATTTTGGGAAGACCTTGGCTAGCCATAGCCAATGCATTTATTGGTTGTAGAGAAGGTGAAATGACCATCTCAAATGGACTCTCTATCCAGAATCTCACCATTTACGCTCCATCTAAACCTACCATGGAGAATCTATGTTGGCTTGAATGTCCATACAAGAATGAGGACTGGGAAGAACCTGTATTTCCAAGTGACCATGCCTGGGCACTTTAGGAGCACACAATGGAAAATGTGATAAACCAATTTATTTCTGCTACAACATGTGTGTATTTTCCACAATATTTTCCCCAATTTGAGTACATTTTTAGGGAAGAATTTCAGGAACAATTGGACCCATCCATTTTATCTTAGACATATTTTATCTTTGAGATAGATGAGTCTGCCATGTCTTATACTATGCCCTATGATATTAGTCCAGGGACATTTTTACATATAAACTCTGGGCTAGATGTTGACCAAAATAAACAGTTGGTAATTATCCTTAAAGAACAATCAGGAGCATTCACCTAGGAATACACTAACATGAAGGGTATACACCCTGACACATGTATCCATCACATATATATGTAGGGGGAGGTAACACCTATTAGGCAACCCCAGAGAAGGATGAACCGAAAACTTAAAGATATAGTAAAGGAGGAGTTAAATGTTGTATTTATTTATCCCATCTCCGACAGTAAGTGGGTATCCCCACTTGTATTGGTTCCAAAGAAAGTGACCAGTAAATGGAGAATTTGTGTCAATTTTCGGTAACTCAACAAAGCCACTCTGAAATATTACTTTCCTCTTCATTTCATTGACCAAGTTCTGGATACCTTTTCTAGAAAGAAGTATTTTTTCCTTTTTAGATGGGTACAACAGGTACAATCAAATTCTCATAGCACCCGAGGACTAGGACAAGACTACCTTTACTTGTCCTTGGGGCACCTATGCATATAGGGTCTTACCATTTGGATTGTGTAACGCTCCTGCCACATTTCAATGAGCAGTATTAGGGATATTTTCCAATCTTATTCATGATTGTGTGGAGGTATACATGGATGAATTCACAGTTTATGGAAACACTTACCAGGAAGCCTTAGATAAATTACAAAAATTCCTTATCAGATGCCAAGAAATGAACCTGTCTCTAAGTCATGAAAAATGTAAAATGTTGTTAACTGAAGGAGTGGTTCTAGGACGTCATGTTTCATCTGAAGGGATAAAATTAAATCCTACAAATATTGAGGTCATCATCAGACTTCCACCCCCCAAGAATCAGAAAGAGGTGAGAAGATTTCTTGGACATGCAGTATATTACCAGCAGTTTATTGAAAATTTTACAAAGATTGTTGCACCTATGTTTGGATTGTTAATAAAAGATGTTGATTTTGTTTGGACTGAGCAGTGTCAAACTTCCTTTGAAACCCTGAAAGTTAAGTTGTCTGTAGAACCCATTCTTAGAGGACCCAATTGGACTCTCCCATTTCATATATCCACTGATGCCTATGACATCGCAATAGGAGGAGTATTAGGGTAGAGAATGAGCAGTCCTATGCCATCTATTTTGTGAGAAAGAACTTATCCCTTGCCGAGTTAAACTACATAGTTACCGAAAAGGAATTCTTGGCAGTTTTTCATGCTATCAACAAGTTTCATTATTACATTATAGGTTACAAAGTATTCATACATACAGATCATTCCGCCATTAGATTTCTCATGAATAAACCCATAACTAATGGTCGAGTGACTAGGTGGCTCTTGTTATTGCAAGAATTTAATATCACTGATCCAGGTGTATATTGGTGGCCACCCACCTATTCCACTTGGACCCACATCATTATTTCTTTCAGTTTTTCAGTTTCCTTAATTGTAGCACAATTTACTATTTTTAGCAGTTTTTCGGGTCTTGAACTTCTGGAGCCATTTTGAGGCCCTAAACAACGTTTTTTGGCATCAAATTCTATCAAAAGTGTATTCCTCGGATAGATATTTCTAACGATGTATCATGTGCATCAAACGGAGATAGTATGCCAAAGTTACGACCCTGGGAAATTGATGTACCAATTTACCCCGACGAGGCCCATATTCTGGCATTTCATCTCCTAGGGTTAGGTTTTTGGATGCTTAGGGTTTTCCATTGTTTCTCAATAATATATAGGCCTTCAAGCCTCATTGTAACATAGAGTTTAGAGGCCAATAGCCACCACATATCTTCTCATAGATAAGCTACCAACACACTAGCTATTTTATTTCCATTCTGTCTGTAAGCATATTTCAGTCATTTGTTGTTAATGAAATGAAGTTTTGTTTCCACTGCATCTCTTCGTTTATGTGTATTTTTTTATTTCATTGTGTTCTTGCATAAATTTGGATCAGTGGTATCAAAGAAGTCTTCTCTTTCTCGATCCTTCTTTGCATGTCCCCAATGAGGTCGCGGTATAAGGAGTTAGGGCTCGATCTGGTTGAACCGTTGCAATATCAGCCTCGTAAACCCCGACAGTCGCCCATGGGGGAAGAAAAGAAAGATGAGGGAACAGGATATCCTATCAAATTATTTTTCAAGGAGTCCCTCGAGAAACAAAGGAACATGATGATGGAAAAATTTTCCCAAATCCTTCAACGACTTCCCACTGGCAGCGCATCTACATCCAACAACCACTCTGGAGGCGCCACTCCTTTTAAGGTACAAGTAAACTTTGGCATTCCCATATTTGAGAGACAAATAGATGCAGATGTCATAGATAGATGGTTGAATCTGTTAGAAATATATTTCTTGGTTCATGACTTTTCTGACCGAGAAAGGATTATTTTTTCACTCCTTAATGTCTCCCCTCATGTTAAGGACTAGTGGGAAACCTACTGGGAGCAATAGAGTGAGGGGGAACCCTCTCTGTTCTCGATTACACCCACTTGGAATTCTTTCTGAGATGCCATCAAGGAACAATATTATCTCGTGGGGAGCTATGAGGACAAATACATACAATGGACTACGTTGCAGCAGCAAAGGGACCAAGATGTGCATGAGCTGACAAATTTGTTTCATACCCTAAGCACAAAGTTGGGTATCAAATATTCAGAGAAACATTTGGTGTTAAAGTACCATAGTTGTCTTCCTACATACATTCAAGAGGAGATGGAGTTCCTCGAAATATCCTTGCTTGGTGCGGCATACTAGTATGCTACCAACATTGAGCAGAAGTTCAAATAGAAGAAGCAAGACTTTGGGTCTATGAATCAGAAGCAAGGGAAAGGGACCCTAAAACCGTTGAACAAAGGACCAAGCCAAGGCAGGGTGGCCTAGGATAACCCTCCAAATCAACAAGAAAAGAACAACACCATGAAGCCAAAAAAGGACACGGGGAAGTGGTGTGAATTCCATAAGAGCTCCACTCACAACACAAGTGAATGTCAGGCCAAGAAGTCACTGGTAGCCTAGTTGAAGGCTTCTTAATCGGATGCAGTCTCCAACTCTGAATCAGAACCCGATAAGGGGAATGACATGGTGAACCAGATTATCAATGCAGATCCCAACACCACCGTTGCCACCATGAAGATCCAGAAGAAGGAACCAGAAGATCCATAGGAGGCAGAGTGCCTCTTCCATTCCCAGATGTGGGTAAAGGGTTCCCTGTTGCATTTCATTTTCAACAACCAGAGACAGAAGAACCTCATCTTAGTAGAGTTCATGAAATGGTTGGGCTTGCCGACCCAAACACACCCACAACCATACACCATCGGGTGGCTGCACCAAGGTTGGGACCTCCGTGTTAGCCAACAATTCTGCCTTCCCTACAACATCAAGCCCTTCACAGATGAGGTAATATGTGACATTGTTCCTCTTGATGTTTCCAATGTATTATTAGGCCAACCATACTTGTGGAAGTGACATGTTGTGTATGATTCCAAGCCTCGTGCCTTTATTATTACTTTGGGCAATAATTTTTACAGGATACCGGAAATATCATCGCCTACATCCCTCTTTGTGGTTACTACAAAACAATGCAGTAAAATCATTGCCAAAACCAAGAAATTTGTTTTCCTGGTGATCTGCCCCCAGGGAAAGAAGAAGATGGTGGCCACGACCTCCAGACAGGGCCCCTCTAAATGATAGAAAAAGATGGATAAGGCTGTGGAGGACTATGAGGACATATTTAGCTCCCCCGCAGGGGTTCCTCTACACTGTCAGGTCAAGCACCCCATCGATATGACCCCATGTGCGTCGCTGCCCAATGGACCAATCTATCAACGCTCTACTCTAGAGAATGGATAAATCAAGAGGAAGATTCAAGAGTTGTTTCATAAAGGTCACATCCAGCTGAGTTCATTGCCATGTGGGAGCTCAATCGTTTTGGTGCAGAAGAAGGATAGGACTTGAAGACTCTCCATTGACTATCGGGTGATGAGCAAGATCACTGTTTGGAATAGGTACCCAATCCCATAGATTGATGACCTTTTGTATCAACTCAAGGGGGTGAAATATTTCAATAAGATCAACTTGAAGTATAGGTATCACCAGGTACCAATCAAACCCTCTGATGTGTGGAAGACTGCCTTCAAATCCAAGGAGGTCCTTTTCGAATGGCTAGTCATGCCTTTCGGGTTGACGAATGCCCTTGCAACCTTCATGAGGATAATGGAAGACATATTGTGACCATTAACCAACTAATTTGTAGTGGTGTACTTGGATGAAATTTTGATCTTTAGCCAGACTTGGGAAGAGCACCTCCACCACATTCAACAGGTCCTCCAAACACTGTGGCAACACAAGTTGTGTGCCAATTTGGAGAAGTGCACTTTTGGCATGACCCAGGTTCAGTATATGGGATACATTATTAATGATTTGGGGGTGCATGTGGATCCAACCAACATCCAATTCATTTGGGATTGGTCATCCCCAACCACCCTAACAGAGCTCCGCATATTTTTGGGTCTTGCCAATTTCTACTGCAGGTTTGTGTTGGGATTCTCTCATATCACTTGGCCCTTGAGTCAAGTCACCAAGGGAGGAGTGAAAGAAAAATTATTTTGGTTTGAATCTCAATAGAAGGAATTCTAAGAGTTGAAGCATCACCTCTGCTCTACACCAGTGCTCACATTACCAGACTTGCAACAACTGTTTGAGATCGAGACAGATGCCTCTGACTATGCTATTGGGGTGGTTCTTACTCAACAAGGGAATCCAGTGGAATATCGCAATGAGACACTTTCTGACACAGTCCAAAAGTATCCCACTTATGACAAAGAGATGTATCCCATTTTGCAGGCTTGCTGACAATGGGATAATTACATCTTGGGAAAGGAAACGTTCATCCACACAGACCACCGACCCTTGCAGTTCATACAGACATAAGGGAAGTTGCAGAACGATCACCATTAGAAGTGGTCCACATACCTGCAACAATTTCATTTTAACATTAAGTACAAGAAAGGAAGCACCAATAATGTTGCATACTGCCTTAGCCAACCACCTATCATGGCGCTAACCATGACGCTCAACTCTTGTGGGCACGAGACTTCTAATTGACTGCTTCTCTACAAAAGTGATCCAGAATTCATCCACACATACAATACATTCTTGGAGGGTAATAAAGTTCCTAATTTTCACCTCCAGGATGCCCTGCTATGTCACCTGGGACACCTTTTTGTTCCTTCAAGTGAGTGTGCTAATATTATTTGGGAGGCGCACTACAGTTGGGTCGCTGGGCATTTTGGGGTCGAGAAAACCGTGGCAGTACTGCAAAAGTATTTCTATTGGCCGAACCTTCGATAGGATGTCGGGAAGTACATCAAGTCCTACACTTATTGTGCCATTTCCAAAATGACCATCAAGAATCAAGGCCTCTATACTCTGCTACCTACCCCTAGTCAACCTTGGGAATCCATATCCATGGATTACATGTCGGGCCCTCCTTCTACTAAGCATGCAAATGACTGTGTTTTTTTGGTAGTCGACAAATTCTCAAATATGTCCATTATGATGGCCTACAAGAAGAATATCACAGCAGAATCCACTGCTAAAATATTTTTTGAACGAGTGTGGGTACAGTTTGGGATCCCATAGACTATCATCTTAGATTGGGATAGTAGGTTCCTCAGTACATTTTGGTCCATCTTCTGGTCGATGCTAGACACCAAGCTCACCATGTCCACAACTTTCCATCTGCAAACTGATGGCCAGACAGAGGTTTTCAACCGGATGATTGTACACATTCTGCGCATGTACAACTCAAACAATCCACACACATGGGATTAGAGCCTCCTCTATGTACCACACATCTACAACTAGGCTCTCCATAGCTCAACCAGCCACAACCCCTTTCAGGTGGGCTTGGGATTCCATCCACTATGTCCCATTGACATAGCCATGCCATTTGCAACTACTCAGGCAGATTCATCCCATGTCCAGTCTGAGGCTGACAAGGAAAATAGCTTCATTGAGCGCACACAACACATCTGCCAACAGTTTCATGAAATCTTGGATAGAGCTAATGCTAAGTACAAGATGCGACATGATCAACATTGAGTGCCACACAACTTCCAGGTGGGTGACAAATTGTGGCTACATTTGCAAAAGGAGCACCTCGTTAGACCCTACCGAAATATTTTCCCACTCCGATATGGGCCATACACCATCACCAAGGCTGTAGGGGACAATTCCTTTGAGCTCAATATTCCACCATTCCTTGGTCTTCACCCAGTGTTCAATGTGGACCTCCTTCGACCCTACTTTCCACCTCTATTGGACACATCCGACATGGCAGAACAACTCACACCAACAGAGTTAAACCCAGATTGTATGGAACAAGACACAACTAATCGAATTATGGACACATAGATCAATAACACCCACCAATAGAGGATCCATCTATATCACATTGTCAAAGTAGGCTAACTCCTTCACCAGGGAAAGTGGCTCACCAGGGACCAAGTTCAACATAAGTTTACTCATCTCATGGAGGTGCTCAATGCAATGGGGACCATTGCTTCCTAAGGGGGGAGGAATGATATAGGTGGATATTGGTGGCCACCCACCTATTCAACTTGGACCGACACCATTATTTCTTTCAGTCTTTTTTTTTCCTTAATTGTAGCACAATTTACTATTTTTAGTAGTTTTTCAGGTCCTGAACTTCTAGAGCCATTTTAAATCCCTAAAAGATGTTTTCTTGCATCAAATTCTTCAATGAATATGAGTTCATTCCATTCTCATTATTTTCTATCAAAAGTGTAGTCCTCGGATAGATATTTCTAACAAGGTATCATGTGCGTCAAACGGAGATAGTATGCCAAAGTTATGACCTCGGGAAATTGATTTACCAATTTACCCCAACAAGGCCCATATTTTGGCGTTTCATCTCTTAGGGTTAGGTTTTTGGATGTTTAGGGTTTTCCATTGTTCAATAATATATAGGCCTTCAAGACTCATTGTAACATAGATTTCATAGGTCAGTAGCTTCCACATCTCTTCTCAGAGATAAGCTACCAACGCCCTAGCTATTTTATTTCCATTCTGTCTGTAAGTATATTTCAGACATTTTTTTTTAATGAAATGAAGTTTTGTTTCCACTGCATCTTTGCGTTTATGTGTATTTTTTTATTTCATTGTGTGTAAATTCTAACCTTGTACAATATCTACTACAAACTGATATTCAGAAAAGAACAGAAAAGATACAATGGAAAATACAAACATTACACAGAGATTTTTCACCTGGAAACCCAAATCGGGAAAACCAGCATATATTATATTCATACATTGTGTTACATTGTTTACAATACAATATACATATAGGAGCCAGTGGCATCCAAAACCCTAACCCAATGACCTGGATTAGTCCAAAACCCTAATTCCTTAACCAGAAATAGAAAACCATTGGCAAAAAACCATGTGCCGAAAAACCACCTAATATCATGTGGTCCCAGAAATATGTCGTCCCAGTAAAATGTCGTCCCAAAATATAACACATACCCAACATTGTGTTCCTACATAAATCTCGATCAATCATTGTGCTTGACCAACTTGGAAAGGATAACGTGGTAGCTGATTTCCTTTCACGAATAAAAAATGAGGATGATGATGATATCCCTATAGATGATAGTTTCCTAGACGAGCAAATTTTTTCCCTCTCTGTCAATACCCCATGGTTTTCAGATATGGTAAAATATCTGGCTACTAGGAAGTTACCATCTCATTTGTCACCTCATGAAAAGCGTAAAATTATTACACAGATTTCTAATTACTCTTGGGTTGGCCATGACCATTTTTGCAGAGGTCCTAATTTGATTATTCGTAGATGTGTGTGAGAGGATGAGGTACCAGAAATACTACGAAGTTTTCATGATGGACCAAGTGGTGGTCATTTTTCTGACAAATGCACAACATATAAGATGCTACATTCAGGTTAATATTGGCCTAACATTTTCAAATATGTTTCCAAGTATGTGAGAAGTTGTGATAGTTGCCAAAGGATAGGAAAACCTACGCCAGTCGACGAAATGTCTTTGTGGCCCAAGTTATTATAGATCCCTTCGAAAAATGGGCCCTTGACTTTGTAGGACCAATTTCACCCATGTCCTGTAAAAAGAACTATATTTTGGTTTGTACGAACTATGTCACCAAGTGGGTAGAGGGAAAATCCCTATTCAGGGATACAAAAAAGTCTGTTGTTGAATTCATCTATGGAGACATCTTTACCCGCTTCGGTGTCCCTCGTGAAATTGTTACATACTAGGGCACTGAATTCATTTCCAAGATGATGAAAGAGCTAACAAAGAAATATGAAATTAAACACTGTAAATCTTCTCCATACCACCCACAAGCCAATGGTCAGGTAGAATCTACAAACAAAGTTCTGGAAGCTATCCTAACCAATACTATTCAATTACATCACCGGGATTGGGCTGATAGGCTTCCCGAGGCTTTGTAAGCATATCGAACCACCTATAGGAACACCACTTGGCATACCCCTTATGAGCTAGTGTACGGGAAACAAGTACTTATACCAATAGAATTCCAAGTAAGGACCTTCCATATTACTACAGAATTGGGATTAAACTTAGATGAAGCTCAGAAGCAACAAGCCCTACAATTGAATGAGTTGGATGAAATGAGTCAAGATGCCATCCAACGAACAATATTAGTCCAAAAACAGAGGAGCAAGTGGAATGAAACGTTTATTAAGAAGAAACACTTCCAACCTGGTGATTGGGCTTTGTTGTTTGATTCTCAATTCAAAACCTTCAAAGGAAAACTCACCACCCAGTGGTTGGGCCCTTACGAGGTAGACACTGTATATGACAATGGAGCTGTAAAAATCAAAACAATTGATGATGGACAAGTCACCTTTGTAGTAAATGGACACCAACTCAAATTTTATCATAAACCCATTTCCAAAGAGGATTTTCTATAGGTCATTTCAACTGACAAAGAATTTTCCTTAGTAGATGGGAAAGTCCCCCCTTGTTCTTGAAAACTTTTCTGGATTTTCTGCTGTACATATGTAAATAGTTTTTGAATTTTGATTCTAGAGATTTCTGTAAGTATTTATTTCACCAGGAGTAGACAGTTTCAATGAAAATTTCTCATCAAAACATTGTTACACTTGAATTTTTTTGTCTACTAAGCATCAAATGAATATTGACTTGTTGTAATTACCCATGATTTTGAAAAAAAATCATTTTCTTAAGGCATTCCAAAGCAGTTGCTCTTGAAACTCTTCACCACTGTATAAGGAAGTGATACCATAACCATCAAGCTTAGAGGTCTCTCGTACAGTTTTTTCCAAGAAACCTGAGTAAGTGAGTAAAGTGTCTTTATTAAAGAGTAACAAGGATATATAATTAGTGGTTAGTCATGGAAACATCACAATAACTACAAAATAAGAAAGTGAGTTGAGCCTAGAGATACCTTTCTATTCTTTCGCAATGATACCATCCACTACACACTAAATAGCTTGATTATATCATATGTTTAGATAGGAAACGTTCACTTAAGTACCCCTTACATAGGGACAATCACTAAGTAATATAACATAAAATCATCCTCTAACATAAATACCATCCCAATTGAAAAAATAAAGAAAAGTTGTTTTTGGAGTTGTTCCCCCATCTTCTTGCATAAAGAAATATTATACTAAAATATTAAAATATGGAGGGCCAGTCTCTAAGGGTGTAAGAGGCTAACCCATCAGGATACTGAACAGGTATGCTGGAAGTGAGTACCGGCCTATGGTATGACTAGTTAAACCTGTCGGAGTACTGAACAGGCTTGTTGGAAGTGGGACATTCTACCTAGCGAGGATGGTAATCTAACACAAAAATAAATAATAAAGTTAAACTTGTCCTGATGTACGAAAATACTTGCAGACAAAGATGACATGAAGTATGTATGGTTAAGCTAAGGTTAATGAACTCCATAAAATTTCCATTGGGAACTAACTCTAAGACTATCTTGAAATTCTCTTGCCTACCTCTTCTTATCTATATATAGGATCTCTTATCCTATAGGTGGGGCCATCTTCTAACCGTCTCGTCAGACCAATCTGTGAAATTTATCTTTACACTTTACAAACCGTAAATATTCGTCTATTGGGACAACTAACTGGTTTCCTATAATTTTGATTGTGAGGTGTCAAAATACTTAGGTGTGGGGGAGGGGTTCATGAGTTGACAAATGATCATTTCCTAGAGGATTAAAAATTTGTAAAAAAAATTGTATTATTTTCATGATATTGGTTATTACATCAACAATCATTTTATTTTTGAAGTGTTAAACTCCTGTGTGCTATAAATTGATGAACATATACTTAATAGACCACTATCGGTTAATTTTTTTGTTACAAGTTGTACATTGTAGGTTTGACATTGCATGTTCTAAGCAAGAGGATTGAATGAGCATGGTGGAAAAATCAACAACAAGGGAGCATTCTGCCTCTGCTCTTAACCACTGTGATTGTAAAAAAAAATTCAATATTGCAGGCTATCCATTATAGGAGGTAGAAATGTATTTAACACAAAGGTGTCGTATGAAGTGTCATATGAGGTGTCATATGAAGTGTCGTATGAGGTGTCAAACGAAGTACCATATGAAGTTACAAACTAGTAACTGTCCACAATTTCAGATAACCAGAATTCAGTGAAATTTAATTGAATTGGTTGAAGGCAATTGATAGAGGATGCTTTAGATATGTTCATGATCAAAATTCCAAGTCAAAATACTTGGACATTGATCTAACTGCGCATCATTTGACCCCAAAAACGTGCCTTTGAATTCAAAATTTCCCACACATGGCAACTCATGCATGCATGTGTGAAAGCAACTCCACCTTAGGCGCATTCAAATATAGGATGAGGTTACCTATTATCCCAATTCACCCTTGTTATTTTCCTTGCCCCTATCTTAGAGAACGTGATCAACCTCTGTCATTCCTTCCCCTGTTCAAATCATGCTTGGCCCTTGCTTAATTTGTGTCATTCCTTGATCCGATCACACCCTCTCTTGGTGAATTTTTCCTCTGTTTATTTCTTCACCTCATCACAATTCCCAAGAGGTATGAACCCTCTTCCTATGTAGATATTTTCGCCATTCCTGAGTTTTCACAGTGCAGAGAGGTGTTTTTGCACGCAAGCTAGGGGCCATTTTTATCCCACCTACAGGGCCATGATGATGGCATCTCCATGCAATTTTCCCTTGGTTTTGATGGGATGACATCACGCGTGGGGTATCTCACCTTTGGGGTCTCAGAAGAATCCATTGTTGCAGCCATGAAGCTTCCAATAATGGGAGATATATGGTTCAAAAACCACCAGCTATTGCGCTCAAGTTATAACAAGGTTTTTAAACCTGAATTCCAGAACATCTCAGGAGAAAAAGGATATTCCAAGGAATGGATAAAAGAGTAATTTATCAACCCTCTCATAGTCATCACCATGTTTATCACATGCGAACGTAGATATTCCATTTTAAAATTCTGTCATTTCAGATTGCTAGCTCATTTTCAGTTCGACAAACCTTTGAATTTTCCCTTCTACTTTATAAAGATCTTGGAGAAGATTTCCTCTCAAGTAAGGAAGAATGTAACTAACCCCCACAACAGCCTCTTTCACCATGGCCTAGTCAAACTCCTTGTCCAATCCGAATTGGAGAAACAGGGGAAAACTTGGGATGCATTCATCTATCAATTTGAAAACTCTCACTTGAAAATTAAGATTGGAAAAAAAACATTTGGTTTAAGAACCATTTCTCCATCCAAGACCCGCTCTCCAAGGACTCCAAACCCCCTTGCACAAACTATTTATTTTCTAGAACAATTCAAAAGGCTTGTTGACACCCCTGCATCGTCATCGGGTAAAAAGACCAAGAGTAAAGATCAAAGAAATCCTATTGCTAATCTTCAAATTCCTTCAATATCTCTTGATCCCATACCTAATAGTCTCCAATAAATTATTCAACAAGACTTTCCTATAGTTCCCACAAATAGGAGAGGAGCCAATTGATTTGATAAAGGACCCTTTCAAAAGAGTACATGGAGCACAAGAGAAAAACCTCTGGAGACTGGGAACTCTAGAAGGTTGGAGAGTATGGACAGCCTAGAACTTCTGAAGCCCAAAGTTCCGTAATAAATTCCAATCATCAGTTTTTGAGGAAGTCGTGGACCATTGATCCACCCCACTTCGTGAAGTTCGCCAATTCGGTGCTCGTGAGAAATAAGGAATGAAGTAGAAAGAGCTTTCGAAGCTGAAGTTCTGGAGCCCTAAAGATCTCAAGGCTTCGTATAAGAACCTATCTAATAACACCAAGTCACATCCCATGGTCACACGCAATTGAGGGATGAAGAAAAAGGGATAGTTCCCGAAAATTGTGTTAAAGGAAAAATGGGTTAGGAAGGAAGTCTGTGGGTTTCGTCTAGTTTCAAACCACTTTATTACTGAATCATGTTACCAGTCAGGAAGGGTTACTAACAATATGGTAATGGTATATGTTCGCTACACTATGCTAATGTCATACATTGTTATGGTATCCATATAATATCTTATATGTTAAACGATGTATATATCGTTGTGGATAGTGTTAGTGTTACGATATCCATATGATAGTTTATATGGTAAATGATATATATATTGTTATGGATAGTATTATTGTGATGGTATCCATATGATAATTTATATGATAAATGATATATATCGTTATGGTTAGAGTTATGGATAGACTATATGATAGTCTATAGTCTATAGTATACATTATTGATCGGAGGTAAGAGAATTATGTAGAAGTGGACGATATATGATTAATGATAGTATATTACATGCTATATTATTGACAACATGTCTTGACATAGACATGATGGTTATTATAAGAACTATGACAGTCCTGGTCACATTTTTCTTCAATACAAATAAGTGTATAATTATAATCCAATAATGACAGTAAATCTATTATGCATACAATAAAGGAATAACGATATGTTTAATGGATTATCTCTCTGTCCCCTAACAAAAACTGTTTTTATTTGGGAAATTTGGGGTACATTACAGTATAAGTTCTAATACATCTTTCTTTGTCATATCAGAATTAGAGTGAAATTCATCTATGTGAATCTTTCCTAATGCACAGCCTTCACAAGAAGCATACTCATTCTTCAACATAGGGAGTCCTTCAACCATACTTTTCTTTTGTAATAACAACAAACCATGATAATTAATGTGACCATAACTTTGGTGCCAAAGAGTTTCTGTAGGAATAGTTGCATAAGTCAATGCTTGATGATTCTTGTTGGTGACATCAAATTTGTATACACCTCCAACTCTTACTCTTGAGGCAACAGTTCTGTAATGATCCTACAAGTCCTTCACTATACAATGTGTCTTGAAGAATTTGAAATTCAAATTATGATTTGTAAATGTGGACACAGAAATCAATTTTTTCTTTATCCCAGGGACATACACAACATTGTGAATGTGTCTAATAGTTCCATTCAGCAGTGTTACTGGAAAATCTCCATATCCCTTGATCTAATAAGAATGATCATTTCCAAGATAAATATGGGCACAATTATGTGTTTATTTAAATTTTATATACTAATTCTTTTTATATGTCATGTGAATTGAAGCCCCACAATCCACAAACCATGCATCAACATCATCAGTTTTAGAAGAACACTCAACATTAGACACAAATAGTCTAAGATATTTTGAATCAAATTTTGGGTTTTCTTTTTCAAAGTGTCCTGAATGTTTTCTATTTTTAGGCCTAGCCTCATCATTTTTCTTCTTATAACATTCTTTGGCAACATGCCCAATCCTACAAAAATAGAAACACTTAGGTTCATTTATATTAGATGGCATACCTTGATTTGACTTTGGACATGGCTTCCTCTGGAATGAGCTTCCTCCTCTTCCTCTTCCTCCTTCTCCTGGTTTCCCTTTAGGGAATCTCTTCTTTGTCCATAGTACTAAGTCTGAATTTTGAGGCTTCAAATTCAGCTTCAAATTTGTGCACCTCTCTTCTTCTTGCAACAATATACATGTCAATTCCTCAAAGGTAGGAGATTTCTCTCTTGCTGCAAGGCATGTTATAAACATTTGATAGTCCTCTAGCATTCCATTTAGGGCAATTGTGACAAGATCAATGTTTGACACTTTTCTTCCTATATCTCCCAATTTATCTTTCATGTCTTTAATTCACCCAATAAAAGTACTAACATAATCATCTGTATCCATTTTAATACTTAGCAATTTACCCTTCATAAAAAGAATACAATTTGTATTATTAGTCTCATAACAATATTTAAGTTCTTTCCAGGTTTCTTTAGAAGTCTTAGCATCTCTAATGTGAGGAATTATATTATCTTTCAAAGACATTTGTAATAACACCTTCACTTTGTTCTCTCGCTTATCCAAATCTTGGATTGATGTCATTGTCGCACCTGCAGTCGCATCGAGTTGCACTTCATCTCCTTTCGTGATCGTCCATACACCATAACCTTCCATCAAGGTTTGCATTTTGAATTTCCAATTGAAAAAATTCGAGCCATCCAATTTATTGGCTTCACGGAGATAAGTTTCAGCAAGTGGATTCGTCATCTCTGCAAACTCCTTTACGCAACAAACTCCTCTCCAAAGTAGTGATCATACACCAAGAATGGAAACTAGCAAAGAAAATGGTGCGGCCTCTCAAACCCAAGACAAAGGCGTCGGAAAAAAAAACACCAACGACTCTATTCCATAAATTTTGGATAAGGGTGGGTTCCTTCACACAACAAAAATACTACTCTTTATTCCAACGATCATATCAACTATCTCCTTCGTAGATCAACGATCTGGTGTGGGATCCTCTCGGAATATGAACAGAAGCAGGTGGAAGGAAGAGCGAATGACTCAGAATCTAGATGGAAGCACGTGGCCGATACGAAAAATCAATTTGACTACTTTCTTCACTCTACAACCGACAAGAGAAACCTTGGATGGATGCACACATGCACAATGGCTAACCTAGGGTTAATTTTACTGGCCTAGAATTAATGTGAGGAGTTGACTAGGAGGTTATGCCTTGGAATCCTGCATTGATACCACGCATGTCCCACAAGTTGTTTGGTTATCTCTGCCTAATCATAGCGTGAATTTCATCCCTCACTCAAATGCTATGATACCAACTTGAAAATAGAAAGAAAGAAACCATAAGCTCTCACGTGAGGCATCACCTAGAGGCCATCAAAGCAAAGCCGCACACAACATTTTTTATTAAATCAATTGAGGAGTACATTATATAGGACGATATTTGATTTAGACGGTTGGAACCAACCTCTAACAAATATGATCTAAATCATAACTAATCTGCATTATTTCTAAATGTGTGTATTAAAAACTAGTGTAAATCCATCTTCACCTCTCAAGTTCCTTCAGATGATTTTTTTTTTATTAAAACAAATTAAGAAAATATTTACAACTCGGAGAGATTTGATTATTAAACATGATAAATCCAGAGTTAAAATAAATATACACTAATTTTTAAATTAGAAACCAAGTTAAAATGAGTCTACATTGTTTTTTAAAATAAAAATCTTGTTTTCTTAGCGATTCGCTTCATGGAAGATGATGCAAGCAGAAAATCCATACTATATGGCACTGATCAGCTAGCTCTCTCTTCAAATAAGAGAGCATTCCCAATATCGTTTAAGCATTACCCCTATGAAGTTTTGATGTGTTTTGTTCGAATTGGCATGTGTGTCGTGACTCTTCAAACATCTTTGATTTCAAAATCAACAATGGTGTTCCTTCTATCCTTGGATTATTAGAAAATGTCTCCATCTCGTGTATGTACCATATCTTAGGTAAACTTAAAGCATGAAATTATGCAAACAAAAATACGATTTCTTGGCTCAAACCAAAGGATGTTTATACAATCGTTAATTCAATAAAAACATAAATAAAAAAATTTAGCATTTTACACTGTAATCGAGTGATATAAATCTGGGTGGAATTACAATTTTCCATTGTTTAAATTTCTTTTTTTAAGGAATAAACGAATTCAACCTTGTTAAAACCCCCTCAATGATACAAACTCAATCACTCAAATATGTAGCTTCAAAACTTTTTTGTTTGATTTCATCAGACAAGATTGATCAGAAAATGTGCCTATAAAAAAGCCAAAAAGTAGAATGTTTAGACTACGACTTTTCTATACCATTGTATTTGGTATGGAAGGTTCCTAAAACAGTGACATTTTCATTATAAATATTTTTCTTCAATTAGATTGAAAGGAGTTAATTTGAAATATAAAATAGAAGAAATGTTTCCATATTTTAAAAACTAAAAATTAATTAAAATTAAAAATTATTTTAATGTATTTATTGAGAAGAAAGTTGTTTTCTGCAGCCCAGTATGAGGGATATGTGTAATTCCTTCAATTCTCAACATCAACATGACAAGTAGTAATTTAAAAAATATTAATAACAAAAATATATTTAAATGTTGGCCATAAATAAAATATTTCAATATGCATCTTAAGTAAAATAATTCTATATCAAATCTATATATTGAAAGAGATAAAGATATAGAGTAATTGAAAGTTAAAAAATATGATCCCAAAATGAGGTAGATGCATAATTCATTCAATGCTTAATATTATGGTGTTGACATAGGGAATTAAAAAAAAAAATTCCATGTGGGCCATAAATAAAATATTTATATGTCCACCTCTTTTAATATGTGTGTGTGTGTGTGTGTGTGTGTGTGTGTGTGTGTGTGTGTAATGGTTAAGAATATGTGTTTCCACCTCATATGGGGTGCTACCTAATGCAAATGGATAGTATGATGAGTGTCGGAGACAATCTCACATGGTCTCTCAAGCCTCGGGCTAGGTGCAAGCACATGGGCCATGAGAATTAAATGCATATTGTACCAGGGGATATTCACACAACATAGGAAAATTCTAGACAACGTGTTTAATGACCATTCACCCAGGTACCAAGCCATTAACTCTTCATTTATGACCATGACGTGGGAGAAGTTAAACAAATTCAGGTTGCATTGGGTCATGTGGACTCTTCATTTTGAATTCATGAGACGAGACTGGAATCATATTCTCCACAATGAGTGTAAGAAAAACCACTAAGAAATATTTAGTGGGGTGGAAAAATATCCAGGAAACACCATGTCACGTCACAGGGGGCGCTTGAAGCAGGGCAGAAGCGACCACATTCCAATTGGGCGTCTTCACTCAATAAAACATAGTGATAGTTCCAATAATAAGAGAAGATCCTATACTATTCCCTCCCCTAGGTATGCATCTGAGAAAAAGAAAGACAATGGACACACTCCAATATGTTGGGGATGCAAGATTGAATGGTTTGATCATCATGGGAATTTGTTGTGTTTTTCTCCAAAATCTCTATCGAGCTCACCATATTTTTCCAATCCTCCACAGCGGTCCCCTCATGGGAATTCTAGTTTATCCAATAGTGAATTATCCTCTGGAATTACATTCCCCTTAAAGGAAGAGACCTCACAACGAATCCTCAATTCCCTAAGTGAGATTCAACAGTTGATTTTTGAGTTAAGAAGAAAGGTCTCATATCTCAAATATCACCTCAAGCTTATATATCAACACCTCTCTCTACATATGGACATAAGTGGCAACCACAATGAAGTGGAACCTATGACTAGAGCCATAGAAAATGAGTCTAGTCCTCTCCCCCCAAGGTGAATCTGATGAGAATTCATGTTGACGCCAGGTTCATCATTTTGATTGTTGTTTTTCATTTTAGTAGTGGGCTTCTGCCCCTAAGTTTAACATATGAAATAGTTCTCTTCTATAAATGTAGATGTATTTTTTAGGCTTTAGTTATCTTTATTTAGCATGTTAGGCATATTACACTAGACCTTCACCTATAACATAGTTAGTTTCCTTCTATGGAGACTCTAGCTCCGACGTACAATTGACAATCTGTATCATTTTTTAATGAAAGGTAACTTATATAATTCTTATTGAAAAAAATAACATGTGTTTCCTCCCAATAGGTCACAAGTTTAAATCTAGAGGGGGCTAGGGTGTGTATACCTCCGTAGACTTTACCAGTCAAATCATTGCTCAGAGGGGGTCTCTTGTCCCACAAACAAGGGGGTGTCATACACCAATTTTTTGTGTGGCTTGGGCACGACCTTAAAATTAGATATATATATATATATATATATATATATATATATATATATATATATATATATATATATAAATTGAATTTTAAAAAATATCATGGTTAAAACATTTGAATGGTGGGTTAACTATGAAGGAGATGTGAAATTCCTTTCGGTGTTCAACATGGATTTGACACATGGTGTCACGAACACACACACACACACACACACACATTAAGAACCACTATTAAGAACCAACTAGATCCATCTTAACTCTTGATCTATCATGTTTCGATAGGCTTCTGATCCTTCGAGATGAAAACATTTCTTCAAATTTTGTACTCTAAAAAAATTTGCATCTCGAAGAAGAATTTGATGCCTCTTGGCACATGATATCTCTGGAGTTAAAATGGATCTACATTGATATAACATAAGTTAAGATATATAACTTAATAACATATTAAATTTTAAAATAACATATTATATTAAATATCTATGATGATGATTCACCTCTATTGAGATTAGAATTGGTCTATCGAACCTTAAGAGAGAGAAGAGAAATGATCTATGATGATGATCAATAATCATAATTTAGGAGATTACTTCAAATTATTTAAAATTTATTTATGTGTCCCAAATTTCTATTTATATTATCATGATGGTCTCTATTCCTAACAAGAAACTTTTGATTTCTAATTATTTCCCATTTTCCTTCATTTAAATATAAAACAAATAAAATTACATCTACAAATTATTTGATGGTAGTTTTAAAGAAATTTCCAAGCTCCACTATGAGAATTCATTTTCAATGTACAAAAGAATCTCACTTTTAGATTTATAAAAAATTGACTGCCAAAATGTAAAAACATCTCATGTTTAGACTTACGACAAATTGACTCCAAATAAAATGGACTTATCATTCTAAAAAAGCCACTCTTAGAGCATCTCATTTTTGTACTTATAACAAATAGATGCAACGTCATTGTTAGAAAATTGTCGTATTCACATAAACGTAAATATGAGGATTCTTCCCTAGCGCTGCCCTAGGTCCCATTCCATTCAAGTTTTCCCCCTTATGGCTAGAACAAGGCGATTTTCTCAATCTGGTTCATCACTCCTGGAAAGACCCTATCACTGGATCTCCCTCCTACGTATGGGAAGAAAAACTCAGACGCCTTAAACTCACTCTCAATTCGTGGGCCAAAAATCTGGTCTCGCCTCTGGCAGAAAGGAAACATGCACAGGAAACTTTGGAAATCCATCAGCAGGTTATGGAAGAGACTCTCATCACGCAGGCTATTCTCAGTCAGGAAGCGGAAAACCAAAGTCAGTTTCACAAAAGTTGCAGAGCAGAAGAGACCTACTGGAGAATGAAGTCAAGAGTGTTATGGCTACAGGACGGTGATAAAAATACCGCATTCTTCCACAAGCACACCCAATCAAGGATAAATTATAACTCCATTGATGAAATTCACTCGCAGGAACAAGTTCACAGGGATGCGCACAACATCAAGGAGGCCGCCCACAACTACTTTAAAAATATGTACTCAGCCACAGAAATGGAAGATTTGGACCCGCAGGCTTATCCACTATCAGAGGTGCCCGAACTAATCACTGAAGAAGAGAATGAGCGGTTGAGCAGACCGATCAGTGATACGGAAATTAAAAAAGTTGTTTTCAGCATGCATCCCGACAAGGCTCCTGGGCCCGATGGCTACACAGCTCATTTTTATATCCAGTGCTGGAACATCATCAAAAAAGATCTTTGTAAGATGGTCAAGAAATCTCAAAACTGCAACAAATTAGGAGGAAGCACCAATTCTTCCTTTTTAGCCCTCATTCCAAAAGAGAAAGGGGCAAAGACTTTCAATCGATTCAGACCAATATCTCTCTGCAACACTGGATACAA
>ML794722.1:89976-119230 GCA_009831015.1 Picea engelmannii | reverse complement strand
CTTGGGATTCCGATTTTCAAAGGCCGAGCTATGGTGGCACACTGGTTGCCTTTGGTGGATAAGCTAAAACTCAAGATACAAGCTTGGGGAGTAAATTGGTTAACTAGGGCAGGTAAAATTGTGCTAATGAATTCTGTCATCTCTAGCCTTCCTATTTACCAATGTTCAGTGTTACTCGCCCCCAAAACCATCTCCAACAAACTCGATGCTATGATGCGAAGATTCCTGTGGGAAGGAGGTAAGAATTGTGCGATAAAACTCCATCTAATAAATTGGGCCATGATCAAGAAACCAACCTTGGAGGGGGGACTGAATATAAGAGACGTTGCTGTCCATAATCTCGCCATGGGAGGCAAATTACTTTGGCGAATGATCACTGGTAAATGAACCTGGAGCAAGCAAATCCTCCAGAAAAAATATTTTCGAGGAGATAGAGATCGCTGTCTAGAGAGACCCCCCAAAGCAACAAAAGGTTCCCCAATTTTCTATCTTTGTCAACGAGCTTTGGCTTTCTTTAAGCCGCATCTCACTTGGATCTCGAGAAATGGAGAAAAAATCAGCATCATGGAGGATTCCATCCTTGGAGATCATCCTGTCTTAGGGGTTCAAGAAATTAAGCATATTGGGGATTGGCTCCTAGCCAACAATCATAAGACCCTATGGGATATTTCCCTCTGGAACAGTGATTCCTATCTTACCTGGAAAAGCTGTAATTTGGGGTGCTATCCGGAGGAGCTCCACGAAGAAGCTATGACCCTCCTAGAGTACCTCCATGGGAAAGCCCCGATCAGTGCTAGACTCAAAGACAAACGAGGCTGGGGTTCACCTACAGGTAACTATACAGCTTCAGCAGGTTATAAGGCAGCCCTAAATATCCCTTGGGTCCCCTCTAACCCAGGACCATAGAAAGCAATCTGGAACTTCCCGTCACTCCCCAAAGTTGACCATTTTGCTTGGACTTTGACTCACAACAGCATTCTAACTTTCGACAACCTTAAAAAGAAGGGCTGGGAGGGCCCATCCCACTGTCCTCTTTGCAGAATTCAAGAAGAAACCCCTGAGCATCTACTCTTAGAGTGTGAGTTCTCTAAAGAAGTATGGGGTCTCCTTACAGGGGCAGCCTGCCCAATTCTTCCCACTAAGGCCTCGGTGCTTTTAAGCTTGTGGCAGTCCCTTTCCCCCTTCAATCTGAGCAAAAAGCATTTTCTCAAAACAGCATGGATGTGGATTCCCAAATTCACTTGCTGGAAGATCTGGCTGGAAAGGAACAATAGAATTTTCAACGAAGTCGAAAGACTGCCTTCCCAGGTGGTAATTCAAGCCAGGACGATGTTGGCAGAAGCCTTCAAAGGCAAGCCCAATCTCAGCAACTCGACCCATCTCTCGGAGGAGGAAGACAGATGGCTTAAGGAAACCAGCCAGAATCACATTGGAACCAACTCAATTAAATCTCGGCACATTCGGAAATGGGAGATAAGGATGGACGAGCAGGCTTTTCTCCAGTGGAGGTCGTCGCTTAAGGAATGGTCCCTATTCTTTGACGGGGCCTCTAAAGGCAACCCGGGGTAGGCAGGAGGTGGGGGAGTCATTCTGGACCCCTCCGGCAAAATTCACAAGGAGTATGCATGGGGTTTAGGCCATGCCTCAAACAACCATGCTGAATTTCTAGCACTCTGGCAAGGTCTTAATCAGGCGATTAAATCAGGAATCCAGGCAATTAGGATCTTTGGAGACTCTATGCAGGTTGTGGAAGCTCTCAACACTAAAAAGCCACCCAAGGACAGCACTCTGGCTCAGGTGTACAGAAAATCTATTCTCCTCCTGCTACAGTTCAAAGAATATCATGTAAATCATGTCCTAAGATCCTTGAACGGGCTTGCTGATTCGCAAGCAAATCGGGGCTCTCTCATGCGCAAAGGTCTCCTAAAAACGAATGAGGATACGTCCCTTCATCCCATCCCTTAAACCTTTTGGAACTCGTGCTCTGAAGCTCCATGTGATCCACTTGAATGGCAGGACGATCTCCAGAACCATCACAGTCATGGGGGACGAGAAATCAAGTGCAGAGATTCGCAATCCGAATCGGATCGAGGGGAATCTCGAGGAGGCGGCCCTGCCCATCCTTAAAATCGGAAGTGCGGCTGTCTGTTCTCCTCATTCGCCTTGCTGTTTTGGACTTACGCCTGTGCTAGCATCGATTCAGAGAGACGGCATTATGGAATCCGCATCCAAACCAGGGCTCACCCCGAAGGAGCGCATTGACCTAATCAGGGCCGAGCTGGAGAGTATAAAGGCATCTACAGCCAAGCAGAAGTGGGAAATGCTCATGATGGAGATGCAGGATATCAAGGACGACCTTTCAGATGAGATACAAACTGGACTGAAGGACTCAGCAAATCTGATGGGAGATATGGGCAAGCGACTAAGCAAGCTGGAGATGCAAGTGGAAGAGCTCACCAAAGCTCTCGGTAAGATTTCAGAAGCCATTGCTGAGGCTTCTTCCAAGTCAGGGCAATGAAGTTTCGTTGGAGTCCACGAAGCTTGAGCAGGGTTATGAGGATTCGTTATCCAGTTGGTATTGTAAAGTTCACAGTTTAAGAATATGATAATTCGGCATGTAATTGTAGGTTAAGTTTAATAGACTTGCTAGCAAGAAGACTGTAAATAGAGCCCCTGCTCTGATTTTGAATATGTACGGGTTGGCAGCCCCCTCTGCCTCTTATAATAAAAGCTCATAACCGATTTTGTTAAAAAAAAAAAAATATGAGGATTCTTCAACAGTGCGTGCGGGAAGACTTCAGTCTCAGTGGAAGTGAAGGAGAGGTATCGGGTTTGCATGGAGAAGAGAGGTGTATTATTTGTTATTTGATTTGAAAGTTTACTTATTCCAAGAAAAATCCCATTGTGGATTGTTTTTGCCAACAACTCATTACGTGTGGAACCAAATCTCTATCTCCTTGAGCTTCATATATTTCAAGTTCATATATTCTTCTTTCCATTGGTACGTGATCTATTGGTTATCAGATGCTAAGAATTGTAATTGAATCGTTGCTAATCCCATAATCATTGAGGTAGAGGTGTGAGAAAAATATTTGATGGAGGTAGAGCCATGATTGAATCCAATAGAAAGTGAAGTTGTCATGGGTCAACAAAGAAAAATTAGATAGCTCCAGAGAGAGCTAAAATATATGAGGAGAAAGAATCAGCAGGAAGAGACACTGTATTTTGCAGATCATTATGATGTGTTTCTAGTTGCAAATGAAGAACTCATGCTTGAGGATTAGATTGCAGTGTTGAACCAGATCAATGAAGAATTTGATGAAATATATGAAATAGTGATGCCAAATTTTCCATTCTTCTTAGGTATAAATTATGAACCTTGGGCAACGGAAATGCAAAAATTAATATGGTTAGTAGATTTATTTCATTATGGTCATGAAGGTCATATCAATTTATATGATAAAAGAATATGTGTAA
The DNA here is from genome assembly GCA_009831015.1 of Picea engelmannii. Lineage (NCBI taxonomy): Eukaryota > Viridiplantae > Streptophyta > Pinopsida > Pinales > Pinaceae > Picea > Picea engelmannii. The sequence continues at coordinate 115,753 of ML794722.1, read as the reverse complement.
TAGCATTACAACTTATTATATCAACATTGGATGAAAACATCTTGTTTAGTATTTTGTGTGAATTTGGTGGAAGTATACAATGCAAACATATTTTGGGATATTCTTGAAATGAAGTACAGTATGAAGTGGAGTGAGAATGTTGAACTTGATGAAGGTATTTTTGTTGAAAATGGCGATTGTGTTGATAGTATCGTAAATGGAACAAACACTAAAAATGGCATTATTGAAGTTGAAATTATTAATGAAGAAAGTATGTCTGTAGATGACAGTAAAATAGCTTTTAGTGATTTGGTGAATTAAACTGAGATTGATAATGGAGATGAATTAATAACTGCTAATGAACCCCTGGGTGAATCTTTGGTAAATTTAGTTAAATATGATGATGAAAAATTTTCAAGTGAATGTTGGCTCCATGCGTTGTAGGAGAAAAAACTCATAGATGATTTTTTAAGTGGAAAAGTAACCCTTCTTACAGATCAAGTGGATGAAACTACAATAGGGAAGAAATATGAAGAAATGAAAGCTATCCTAGAAGAGAAAAAGGAAAAGAACCAGTATGGTTCTTCCTATGATTTTCCATATGATTGTAACTATGTTTTTGAGTGTGCAGGTTTACAAGACAATAGTTAATTTTCAGTAGTGACTGATTATGAAGAAAACATGGAAGAAAATGAAGAAATTGACGAAGAAAATATTGAGTCAATTTTTATGGTGTGGATCCTGGAAGAAATCAGGTATTATTATGAATTGATGTTGCAACAGTCCATTGAGCAAGACATTGATGATTATATATAGAATTGGCAACAATCCAGTTATGAGAAGTTGGAAGAATTTGCAATAATTAAAGACAAATTCTTCTGAGAACCTGTAGAAGTGTTGATGAAAAAGAACAATAATCAGTCGCCAAGTTCCCAAATGAAAAAGAACAAAGCCAAGATGACGGCAAAGCATAATAAAGTCAATATGAAACATATGTGGAGTAGCAAGCCAATGAAGAAGATCCATATCCATCACTATCTGACAACAAGAAAAGTGTTTATGAAACTGTTAGAGTCAAGTTGTAAGCCTATCTAAGACTAAGCCTTCTAGGCATGTTACTTATGTTAGGCATTAGTATTGTAGACAATCCATTTCTCCATTAAGGGGGAGTGTTGGAGAAATAATGTAGAAATTAGAATGTTGTTAGGAAGAGATTAGGAAGTGAGTTTGTTGTTCTACAACAATATATATGTAATGGATTTCTAATCAATCACACACAGAGTGTGTGAGTGTAATCTCACTTCTGTGAGCCCTTGTGGCCTCACCGTATCGTTGTGTTATTCTCCAATTTTAATGGTTTTGATATTTGTTGAGTTCGAATTGACATGTCTATCGTGACTCTTTGAGGATATTTGATTTCAAAATAAACAATGATCTTCCTTCTATCCTTGGATTATTAGAAAACTTCTACATCTCAGTTATGTATTGTAGCTGAGGTAAACTTAAAGCGGGAAATTACGCAAGAAAAAATATGTTTGGTTGGGTCAAACAAAAGCATTTTTATACAAACGTTAATTCAATAAATGTTTTTAGCATTTTACATCGTAATCCAGTGATACAAATCTAGGTGGAATCACAATTTTCCATTGTTTAAATTGTATTTTTTAAGGAATAAATGGTTTCAACCTCTTGAAAACCCCCTCAATGATACATACTCAATCACTCAAATATCTAGTTTAAATAATTTCTTGTTTAATTTCGTCACACAAGATTGATAAGAAAATATGCCCATAAAAAATCCAAAAAGTAGAATGTTTAGACTACAACTTTTCTATACCATAGTATTTGGTTTGTAAGGTTCCTAAAAGGGTGACATTTTCATTATAAATATATTTCTTCAATTAGATTCAATGAAGTGATCTCTTTTAAAAAATTTAAAAAGAAGAAACTTGTCCATATTTTAAAAACTAAAAACTAATTAAAATTAAAAATTGTTTTAATGTATTTATTGAGCAGAAATGTGTTTTCTATAGCCCAGTATGAGGAAGATGTGTAATTCCTTCCATGCTCAACATGGAGATGACAAGTGGTATTTGAAAAAATATTAATAAAAAATATATGTTTAAATGTTGGCCATAAATAAGATATTGCAATATCCATCTTAAGTAAAATAATTCTATATCAACTTTATATATAGAAAGAGAGAAAGAGATGGAGTAATTGAAAGTAAAAAAATATGATCCCAAAAAGAGCTAGATTCATAATTCATCCAATGCTTAATATTATGGTGTTTACATGTGGAATTTTAAAAAATAGTTTCAATGTGGGCCATAAATAAAATATTTATATCTCCACCTATTTTAATATATATATATAATAGTTAACAATATGTGTTTCCACTTTAGATGGGGTGCCACCTAATGCAAATGGATAGTATGATGAGCCTGGGAGACAATCCCACATGGCCTCTCAAGCCTCAGGCTAGGTGCAAGCACATGGGCCATTACATGTCATTGACCAGGATTATTAAATGCATATTGTACTAGGGGAGATTCACACAACACAAAAAAATGTTGGACAATGTGTTTGACGACCATTCACCCAAGTACCGAGCCATTAACCTTGCATTTACAACCATGACGAGGGTGAAGGAAAATCAATTAAGGCTTCATTGGGTCCTATGCACTCTGTGTTTGGCATTCGTGAGAAAATATTGGCATCATATTCTCCTCGACGATTGTAATATTCTCCTCGACGATTGTAATAACAATCCTAAGCAATATTTAATAGGGTGGGAAAATCTCTAGGACACACCATGTCAGACCAGAGGGGGTGCTCGAAGTGGGGAAGAAGCAACCATGTTCCATTTGGGCACCTTAACTCCATAAAACATAGTGATAGTTCTAGTAATAAGATATGTTTCTCTACTACTCCCTCCCCTAGGTCGGCATCTAAGCAAAAGAAAGACAACAGACACACTTCAACAGGTTGGGGATGCAAGATTGAATGGTTTGATCATCGTGGGAATTAGTTGAGTTTTTCTCCAAAATCTCTCTCGAGCTCACTAAATACTACACACAACTCGCTAAAGAAAATTTTGGTATTGAACACGTGACAGAAGGAATCGACCCCTTAAGAGAAATAAAAAGTATGGTCTAAGAAGTGATAACCATAGGTGGTAACAATCATTCTAAAATCCAACACCTAATATAGGAAAATAAAGAACTCAAGGATTATCACATCGAAGTACTAATGAGTAATCAAGAAGGTTTGGCTCAACAAACAACAATGATTCTACAATCGAATCATGGGAAATTCAACAAAATACAACAAAAAATGGAATTCGACAACTCATGGACGACAATCCTCAACATTGTACTAATCAAATGGCCTTCATGATTCTCCTCAACCTACAAAAATATGAAATAATGAAGAAGAATAATTGTTGATCTAAGGAAAACATGAGAACTCATCACTGACACAAAATGTAAAGAAACCATATCGACCCATATTGCAAAAGAAAAGGTGGTGGAAACAAAATTGTCCAAACAAGAAAAAGAATGGTTGAGAGAGGAGACTAAAGATCAAGTAGCATCATAAAAATCCATCAAGCACCTCGACCAAGTTTAAAATAAAACTCAGTAATCCAAATAGAACTTTGACCCAAAGTCGACTCCTGTGCAAGAATCCCCCTTAACCGAAATGTTAGATTTTCTAGGGAAACTAAAATCAGTGGGAATATAGTAACAATAATCCATTACATAATTGAATATGTATCCACACCATTTGCAATAAATAGATCCAAGTATATATCAAACAACATTTGGAGGCCTACTAAATTAACCTGCAAAACAGTCGGAGGCTACATCGACTTGTCGACAGAAGTTCAAATTTTTCAATCTCATGCCCTCTGAGTCAAACATTTTGACCACAAACCATCAGTCAAGGACTCTATCTGTAATCATTGAAGGATCATAGGAATATCATGTACGATTAAAAACGACACCTTTACCAACAAATGTCAGAATGCACGAGTGGGAGATTTCGGAAGAAACACATGAACAAACCATGTGGCCAAGCAAAAATCCATGACCATGCAAGAAAACTAATCCTATCAAGTCTCAACATCAACATTGTGTTCTCTTATTTCTCATTCTTATATTGTAATGTTTTCAAAATATGATATAAACTACAGGTGAAAACATTTTAGGGGGGCCCAGTAGAACCTCTCAAACTTTTTCAATGTAATAGACACACTCCCCCTTGCTCGGGATGAGAAATGAATTGAGGGGGGGGGGACATGTTGTAGGGGATAGTCAGATCTATGGACTAGACCCACTAGTGGACAATTCAAGTCGACTAAAGAAGTCAGTTAGGGAATTCATTTGAATAGACAGTTAGAGTCGATCGACCAAGAAATTAATAAATGTAACCAACTAGTAATTATATATCTCTCTCTCTCACACACACACATATGGCTATGTAATGTAAAGACAAAGATTGTTTTGGCTATCTAATAAAATTCATTGATGGTTCTCCCACTTCTTATGTATGTGTACTTTTGTATCTATGTGTTTCTATATATGATGTTGTAATTTGTATTTCTCTGTGTAAGGATCTACTAATAACTTCTCATACTTTCCCTTAGACTACAACAGGGATGAGGATGTCAAATTTTCCCTACCTCAAGTGTGAGCATTTTTTAATACATTGTTTTTAATTCAATTTTAATGTTTAAGGATCATAATTATGTCATTCATTAAAAATGAATTTTAAATATTCAATACTATGATACCATATGATTAATATTGGAACCATTAAAAGAAGCAACATGATAAATATTGAAACTGTAATGTTCCTGACCTAGCTAGTCTGGGAAATTATGCTAATGTGTGTGTATGATTAATTGTTTACAAAATATATATTGAGTATACATATGGTAAATGATACCAAATACTATAAATCATATATTATGATATATCTGGAGTACAATGTTGAATGCGACTGAAAATAAAATAAATCACTCAACTAGATCAATGACAAAAGGGATCTTATCCATAATAAAAAAAGAAAACTAAAATGATAATACCTGATGATAGATGACACTGTAGGATCAATGGATGATCTGCAATCTAAGGCATATCATGTGGTAACTGTTTCAATTTTGGAAAGCTTGCCTTGGTGGATAGATATCTCGGATCGGTCTGGAAACTGTCCCAAACAATGCGCCTTGTTGTCCCTCTCAGACCTAGTGAATGACCGGCCCCTCTACTGGTGTGTCTAGACCCAGATGGATCCCTCTCAGGGAATTCACCCCTCTACTATGGGAAATATATGCCCTAGTGATTCCAGCATTGGAATTGGTTGAGATGTGTCTCAAATTGATCGCCCTAGCCTACCATGAAATGGATCGAAAGGGTTTCCCTGGATCTGATATGATGATCTCTCCATAACCCTGAATGTGTCCTCCCCAAGTATCGCACTCCCAATGTTTGAAAAAATACAACTCTAATGATTCCCCCATCGGAATACGATGAGAAAATAGGGAAAATATGTGAATGACCTACCTCTCAAATGGGTCAGAGAGGAATCTATGAACTCTACCTGGATGGAACAAGTCGATCCATTGAACCTCCTAAGAAGTTGTGCCCTCTCTCTGAACAAGTGCACCCCTACTGTTGAATATTGTAGAACTATTGTTAAAGACTAATGGAAGACTTGTGTGATCTCCCCGGTGACTAGGGTGTGTCTATCAACACCAAAATTATCCATTGGTGTATTCCTCCTAGAATCCATTGCACTACCTCTCCTAAGATGCACATCTTTCTTCAATGACAAGTCAAAATCTAAATCACGATGAATCAGGTCTCTATACCTTCTCTTATAGCTACCTGAAACCTTAATTCGTTGTTGACTTCTAATTTTATCTCATCTATTATATTTTTATCTCAAGTTGGCTTAAAAGTTCTTTTATCCACTTTTAGCTCAATGTCACTTCTTGATTATAACACCTTTGACCGGGATGATCTCTAGTAACCATGTTTACCCCTTTATGGAACTAGATATAGTCTAACGGGGTTGTTTATACCATTAAGCCTCCTCTCTGGAGCTCTTATTTTTAAAGGGACATTACAGTCCTCCCTTCCTGAAATTTCTTTTCCTCAAGCAATACCAATCCAGGGTGTTGCAACACCTACTCACTCTCCCAAGTAGAATCCTCTATGGGAAGCCCTTTCCATCTGATCAAACACTCTCTAATTACCTTGCTACTCAGTTTCCTCTCTCGGAACTCCAGTACTACCTCCATAACCAAATCCAAATGTCCCCCCTCGTCCAATGGGGAAAGCTCCTATGATTTTCTGATGAACTATCCCACTACCTTATTTAGGAAAGATACGTGGAACACATTATGAATATTTCTTCCCTCTAGAAGCTCTAACTCATAGGAAACCTCACCTACCTAGTGCATGATCTTATAAGTTCCATAAAATATGAGCTTGAGGTTCTCGACCTCTCTCTTCTTTATAGATGATTTTCTATAAGGTTGGAGTCTCAAGAAAACCAAATCCCAAACCTCAAAGTTGTGCTCTATCTTTTGTCTGTCTGCACTCATATTTTGTCGATTTTGTGTTGTCCACGGGTTTTCTTTTAGAAATTTAAGAATCTCCTGACTCTTTGTGATCCAATCCTTGGCCTTGGGGTATCTTCTCTCCCAGAAAACCAAGTCTATTAAAGTGGGAGAATCATACTATATAATGCTAGGAAGGGTTTTGTATCAATGTACATGTGGAAAGTGGTGTTGCAACAATTCTCTGATAAATGCAACCACCTGACCCATGTTCTTTGTTGTTCACTCACATAGTTTCATAAATACCCTTCAACCCACTTGTTGATGATCTCTTTCTACCCATCTGTTGACAGGCATAAGTGACACACCATCAACTGGAAGAACAAGTCATGGCTGGGGTTGTCTAAGTAACCCAAGTCATTTGGTGTAACCTATTCTGACGGGTTTAATGGCTCTGTTAGCCAATCTAAGATGCTAAAATAAGGAAAGGGAAAAAAAACTGACTAATGTTAAAACTATAATATATATATATATATATATATACACACTCTAATATAACTATTATAAATGTATTTAAGGAGAGAAAGAAAATATCACTAATGGACAGAATTTACAGGTTGCAAGTTTTAATGGAAACTTATGAAATCAATGTAAAGATAATTGTTTTTGAGAAGCAGATAAAGAAATCACATTTTAATATTTTCTTTTTTCTTTTTATAAATTTAACAAAACTTGAATTAACTAATTTATGAAACAAAGATGTACAGATGGTCAAAGCTGATCTAAACTTTCCTATTTCATTAATACATAAAATGACAGAAATTAGAAGCAGAGAAGCTAACCTGATGTTAGTTTGTTAAATGTGTCCGAGCCTCTGTAATAACAAGAGCATTCGGCTACCCTGCCTTCTGAAAGAAATCTACAATGGGCTTATACTAAAATTTTCCTAAATAAATTCAAGAAATAAATTGGCAGCTAGAGTTTAATAACAAAATATTGAACACATGTGATACTGTGATATTATGATTGCAAGTGATTTATAGTCCGAGAAATATATTTGTAATACATTCATTTCATTCATCAACTCAACATCAAAGAAAAATCTCAATATTCAAATTGATATGATGATCACAGTCACAATATCTGGAACAGTAAATCATGAACAATATCTATAGCATGAATATAATGAAACATAACATGTTATTGAGTCTAAATCTACACAACATATTAATATCCCAAGATTAAATAAATAAAAAGATCAATGAAACAACATTCACAATGGACTAAAGCCTAAATGTTGCACATTGTTCCATTAAGTCTTGTAAGTCATTCGTCCATAATTGGTTGCAGACCAAGATGCCTTTCATTTACAAAAAGCAGAGTATTTAAAGAGTTTTTGAAATATCCTCTTCCTATCTCTTAGGACAGGATCAGATCCCGTGAGATCAAAATATTACAAAAAATGAGGGATTTCAGCCACTCATAACTGAATTCTTTATGTTCAAAAACTAATAAAAGTTTTTATTATTTACAAAATAAACATGAAAGAGACACTAATCATCTAAATCGAACATGTTCCTCCTCAGAAAATCAGCTTCAACATCCACCATGTCCTGGAAATGAAATAGGAATAAGTTAGATAATTTATTAATAACTAATTACTAATTTTTTATTTAAAAATGACTTGGCTACAGAATCGAAAGATTTTGTAGCCAGTCTTATATTGGCAAAAGAAATCCAATTTTTAAACTAATTTGATTCAAAAAGATAGCATGCATGTAATAAGAAGGAAAAACGGTTTTTCCATTTCCACCAATGACTAAACATGGATCAGGATATCTCGGAATTGATTATGGCATTAACACTGTCTACATTTTTTATCACAATGTTTCCTGTCTTCTTAATGTGTTTATCTTGTCTCTATTTTTTTGCTCTAAGGTCACAATTTTAATTTTTTAGTAATTCATTGTGAGATGTGAGTGATTTAATCCGAGCTTGGAGGATGGTGATATCAATATGGTATCGTTCAATCCATTGTAGGCAAACCTCACATTGCACGGGAGAGATGATCTGTTTATGAAGTGTACATTCAAGACTAGTTGTATCAATACTACCTGCTACGTTTCCTTGACCAATCCTAATACCTTCAAACTCACCTTTATCCTTGAGACACAGTGGAAGATTATTAACAAAGTCGTGTGGTTGAGCAGGATCAGATTTATGACAATCTGGATCTTCTAAAGTTAGGAAGTCTTCAATTTCTGAATCTGAGACCTCATTGACCTCGATTGGGATGATCGAGCTCAAATGAGGTTTGACTCTATTTCTCAACTTTCCAAAAATTAGTTGACCAACTCTTTTATTTCGGAACCCTAATGTTGTGTGTTTTTGTTTTGATTGTTTGTTAGATTTGTTGACATAGCTTTTCATAGTGGTGTTATGACCATTATCCAAATTAGGCACAGGAGGTTCACTCCACTTGAAACCTACAACCTATTGATCATGGGGTGATTGAATGGGAATTACTTCGCTCAGGGGGTTTGTGGATAGCTTATTAATCAGACTGTCAAAATGTTCTTTTACCAATGATTTACCTGAATTAGGGTCGTCTACATAAATGGTAGAAACAAAACTATTTCTCGCTAAAAATCCATCCCAACAATCACCTATGGTCATCAAATGGTGAGTTAACAGAATTTTGATTAAGCCGTGGTGGAAAAGACTAGAGTCAAGGCATGTTTTTTATACCTTTTAGACATCTTGTATAGGATTCTTAGAAAATAGAAAGGCACATTCAAATGAAAGCCTATTAAGTGCATAAGAAACTGTATATGATAGAGAAAAAATAGACCATAACGACCCTCGCAGGTCACAAACTATTTAAGGATCGACATGAGACCATGCCATCTAACTTTAAGCAAATAAATAGGGATACCTTTTTCACAACAATTGATTTTCCTGGAGGTCATGAAGAGGCTCCATGGAACTTCTTCGATTTTTGAGTTCTTGAACCACTTTTGATCGGTGGATGGATGCCCTGTGGCTTTACTCATAAACTCCTCGTTCACCTCCAACTTTCGCCCTATACCCATCAAATGTGTGTGCAAATTCCTTAGCCACACAAAGGTTATACCCTTCGAACCTTTTGATGAAGGCATCCCAGCCCTGACCTTTCAAATCCTCGACTGCATCATCATGGGATAATAATGATTGAGTGTCATTCGGCTCTATTCGGACAGCAAGATCCATTAAAAATATGACCATACTGTAACAAGGGCAACTCAAGATAGTTGTGGGTTTATATGGTAGGAGTAAAAGGAACAGATCTGAGCAGATAAAATGTAAACAAACCAAGCGAAACCCTTGTGTAATCTTAGTCTAAACATTCAGGGTTTAGTTATTGAGGCTTGAGCACTCCTGGTAATGAAAACCTCGCATACAGGGCATGACAAAAACCCTCAAACCATAATGAAAAGATTATTAATTCACTCTGCTAGCAAAAGTATTACGTACAAGGTATAATACTTGTGCATTATGACTAGCATGACTATAGTTGATTTGCAAAAAGTTTAAATATACAAAAATATTCATAATTCAAATGTGAATCAACTAAGTGTATAGAAATCAAATCAACATTCAAAACACTCCAAAGGTAATTCATTCATGTATTAGACATAGAGTAGATACAAGCACAATGACCCTTTAAAAGAATGCCTTGAATAGGAGTATGATACGAAACTAAGTTTTCAAGTTTGATTCATGCTTTCAGTCATGAATCAAACATGAAACAAAAATGGAAATGAAAATCTTAGATAATTAATGATCTTTTGTAATCCAATAATCATCTCCAAATGATAATATTTACAAGATGAGGTGAAGGAATCTACAAAAAGTTTTGTTTGTCCTTCAAACAACGAAATTGTGTCGGGCTGACAAGAGTGGCGAATTACTGGGAGAAGCAGTTATCTTTGCATCACCAGAGAATTCATGTTAGGATGGATCAAAATGGTTGAAAAATAACGAACATTCGATAGTAAGTCAAGCATCCCAATCAAACTCAAAAACATCACATAGTCTGGCGTGAGATGTCTTTCTGTCCAAATGCAATATCGTGACAATTTTTAATCATGAGAGAAACGATATTTAAGCCAATGACTCTGATATTGTTGACAGAGACACTGCTTCTAGTAGACATCCATAGCCTTGGTAGGGATGTCAATTAACCCACTTTGACACCTCTAACCTTTCCAAGAACTATCAATTCATGATGAAGGACATTTTATGATTAATACCAAAATTTATACCTGATAATTTTCTTTGAACTCGACATTGCTTCTCTGCCAGCATGCCTGTTCAGTACTCCAACAAAGTTGTCTTAGCATCATGCATGCATTTACCCGCTACCTGCTGACCTGTTCATTATCTTGACGATTTTACAGACACTTCCCACAACTCTCTAGAAGTTATTTATAGTTTGACATAAATTTTATGATCTTCGGGAGAGAGGGGTGATGCTGAAAATTTCAAATTCTAAAACACTTGATATTTTCCAACTTAATTTTTCGCTTGACGACCTTCATCGTGATCTGAAATTAATTTTCTGATAAGAATAACTTTTTGAGGACATGAAGGCATACTTGAGTTGTTTTCTTTAAAAACGGGGACATCGTAAAGAGCTTTAATGATAATCGTATCCTCTCATGATTATAAAATGAAACCAGGAAGACTATTCTAATAGGAGGCTTCTTTTTCTAGTATGAGGTTCAGCCATTTAAAGAACTAATACTTTGAAATGACCTTGACTAATTTTTTATGATGAAAAATTATGGTTTCCTTTCATGAACTAAATGGTTACCCAGACATAAATTTATTCAGAAAACAAAACAAAAACAAGCAAAATGAAAAGAACCAAAATCCAAAAACAAAAAAGAAATTTAAAACAAAAACAAAGATATGTACAAAGAGGTGGATCTGGTATTATCAGGTGAAATATCTTTTAAGGGCTTGGCCATTCACTGGGAAAGTGTCTAGTTGTCCCTCTAAATTGTGCAGGCAGAAAGAGTTGGGACCTAGTTTTTCAGAGATTACAAACAGTCCCAACCACAGGTTCTGGAACTTGGTGTGTTCCCCTTTTCCCTCGTCGGGTTTATCCCATTTGAAAACCAGGTCTCCTACCTCGAAGTTTATGTCTAAAGAGGAGTTTGAATCAAACCAAATTTTCACAATCTGTTGATGCTGATCCAACTTCCTCTTCGCTTGTCCTCTCACTTCCTCCAGTTTTAACAAGGTATTAATTCAGCTTTCCATAGGAGGGAAATCCTCTTCTTGGACTTTCTACGATAATTGCAGAGATGGAAGTAAAACATGAGGAGGCAGGATTGCTTCTCTCCCGTAGACGAGGAAGAAAGGGGAGTTACCAATAGAGGTTTTTGGTGTCACTCTTTCATCCCAGAGTGCGTTAAATAGTGCATTGTGCCAGTTCTTGTGATTTTCAAAGAATGTCCTCTCGATAATTTTGATCAAATTTTTGTTTGTTGATTATGTTAGGCCATTTCCTTGAGGGTAGTAGCTGGCAGAATATTTCAATTTAATCCCTTTTTCTAAAGATAATACATTCATATCTAGGGATGAGAAATAAGATGCGTTATCAAAGACTAAACATTCAGGAATGCCAAATCTATTAATAATATTTGAATTAAGGAAAGATACTACATGATTCGTGTTTACTACTTTTAAAGATGTAGCTTCGGACCATCTGGTAAAATAATCCGTTGTTGTAATGATATATTTGTGTTGTTTTGATGAAGAAGGTTTAATCGGTACTATTATTTCAAGACCCCATTACTTAAAAGGTGAATCTACAGTAACAGGCTGCAAAGGGAATGACACCTTTTTTACTCGTCCAACAGCCTTTTGGAAGATTATGCATTTACGACACAACGCATGAGCGTCTTTAAATAACATGGGCCAATATTACCCAGATCTCAACACTTTGTGAGAAATGGTGTCTCCACCGAAGTTTCCACTGGCTTCACCTGCATGAAGTTCAGATAGTACTTTCTCTGCTTCACTTTTTTCCAAACAACGCATGAGAACACCGTCGAAATTCTTTCAACACGATACATCGTTTATTAATTGGAAAGATGCAGATTTTAGTCTTAGTGCTCTTTTGTTTTTATGATCAATATAGCGAGGAACAGATCCATGTGTTAAATAAAATTTGATATCATCATACCAATAATTAGCAGTAACTTGTGAACAACCAATTTGTTTTCCATTGTGTTGATTTACAGTTAGAGTGTTAATTTGGATTTCATGTTCTTTAACTGAATCAGCGACTAGTTTACACAGGCCTTGACCTCTAACAATTTGTTCAGGGGTTATTTCGAGGTCATATTCTTGTAACAACATCATCAAGTTTTCCCGTTTTTCACCCAATTCCTTTTGTACTAACAATTTTCTCACAGTGGGGTAAGGGATAATGAGTTTAGTTATGAATTTCAATAGATATGACCGGAAGTGTTTCACTGCTTTAAAAACAGCATACGCTTGTTGATCTACAGATGGGTAATTTAGATTTACTCCTTTAAAGGCTAAGCACATGAAGGAAATGGGTATTTCATTGCTTTCAACATTCTTTTGTGTCAAAAAAGTAGAATAAGATCGATTAGAGGCGAAAGTGTAAAGAATGAAATCTTGGGAAAAATCGGGGCAACTTCTACTATTGCTTTTCTAATAGAATCAAAATCTTGTCTTTGTTGGGGTCCCCAACGATACTAAACATCATTTTTAATTAAATTATGTAAAGGCCTTACCATTTCTGAGAGACTTAGGACAAATCTTCTGTCGAAGTTAGTTTTGCCTAAAAAAGATTGCATGGATTTTTTGGAAGAGGGAGGGGAGAGTTTAGCAATAGATTCGGTTCTTTCCGTGTCAATAATCATTCTATATTTGGATACTATGAACCCAAGTAATTTTCCTTTCTCTTCTGCAAAGACCGATTTCTTAGGGTTGAGAGATATGTCATACTCGCAGCATCGTTCTAGGACAGCCCTAAGGTGAGACAAGTGATCTTTCTTGTTTTTAGAAAAAACAATAACATCATCAATATAGACCACTACTGATTGATTTACGAGACCACAAAAGTCAATGTCCATTGCTCTCTGGAAAGTGGCCCCGACATTTATGAGCCCAAAAGGCATCTTCCTATAGGCATAAGTCCCCCATGGGGTACGAAAAGTGGTCTTGAGCCGATCTGGGGGTGACATGAGGACCTAGTTATATCCCAAAAAACCATCTAGCAGAGATAGTCTTTCTGAACCAGATACCTGTTGAAGGATTTGTTCCATTGGAGGAACGGGATAGTTGTCTTTATCAGATGCTCGGTTCAAGTTACAAAAGTCGACACAGAGTCGAATTTCACCACTTTTCTTCCTTACATGAATTAGATTAGACACCCATTGTGTGTGTCTCACCGGGAAAATTATCTTTGCATTTAGTAGTTTATTAAGTTCCTTCTTGACAGTGGGCTCTAATTTGGGGTGAATATTTCTTAATTTTTGCTGAAAAGGATGAGCTTGTGGTTTGATAAGGATGAAATGTTGTATTACATTAGGGTCAAATGTTTTCAAATCATCATATGTCCAAGAAAAAACATCTTTAAATTCTTTAAACAATTTAATAAAGGAAGATCGTTCTTGCTCAGAGCATCCCATTCCCAAATTAATATTCTGAGGATTTTACTTATTCCCTAAATTTACCATCTCATAAGTCAAAGAATAACTGTTCATTTTACAATTAACTGACCCTCTAAACTTATCATGTAAGTCATAAAACCTCTCTAGTCTTACAACGGATCTGGGAATAGAGTTTTCCATATCGCACGTCGATTCAACAGATCTAGGATATGATATTACCATGAAGTTGTGGAGGTTTTCATTGTGAGTGCCCTCATCGATGACTACACCTTGGAAGGTTTCTTCCATTTGCAAGAAGATGATGATATGTTGGTCATCGTCGAACACTCTCCAATTGGTGATGTTGTCTGGGATCAATGGCTTGAACAACAATTTGATTGAAAATGCATTAGGAGAAAGACCTTCTATGGGAAATGGTTTAGAAGCAGCATTAGACAATAAATCATCCTCTGAATTACTTAGTCTATGAATGGAATTTATGTTAAATGCTGAGAATTTTTGCATTAAAATCCATAACTCAGTTTGGTAACTTTTCAAGTGTGGTGACAAGCAATGTATGGAGTTTCCTACCTGCCTGACCACGATCTCTAAATCACCAAATACAATTAAATTTTGTACGTCCATATCCATAGATTTCCTAAGCCCTTGTAAAATTGCTTCATATTCGGCAGTGTTATTAGTGCACTCGAACTCTAATCGATAGGCAATGAAATTTTTATTACCTGTAGGATCTATGAGTAGACTTCCTGCACCAGCTCCTTCTTTGGATTTGGATCCGTCAAAGTACAATGACCATATTTGAGCTTCATCAGCAATGTTTGACACACTCAGTGAAGCTGATGACTGAGTATAGGTCATAAGTTCTGATTGTTGCCCAATATCAGTGAAAGGGGAAATCTCGGTCATGAAATTACCAAAGAAGGTGTTCACTCTCTGCACGTCAAATGAATTAGTAGATGCAGTAAATGGTTTGTTTGCATCATTTAGATCCATCACGGTGTGGTTGATATAGCGTTCACAATTTATCATAATTTTCTTAGGCTATCCATTTTCTGGCAGACACAAATGAGACCAATCAATGGCAAAGTAACCATGCAGTTGTTCGGACCAATCCCTACTTAAAAAAAAACCATAAACTTCAGGGATTTCAACAAAAATGATGTCAATAATTTGGTAAACCTTAGGATTAGAAGATAACCTAACCAAAACATTCTTAAGTTCACCGATTACCTTAATGTTCATTCGATCAAGCTGAATGATTTTGATATTAGAAGGTTGAACTTCTGCGTTGATTTTTTGACAAACGGACAAAGGAATCACATTTGATGATGCGCTAGAATCTACCATGCAATTATGTACATTCCTATTGAAAATTTCAAAAGTTAATAAGAAAGGAGGGACATTTTTACGAGTGTTAACAACAAAATTCTTCTGAATTTTTGTCGTTGTCCCTGAAACAGTTTTATCTACATTTGATACAGTTTTTTCATCTAAATCCAATTTATCTAGAGGTTCATATGTCGCTTTAGTAGGGATCTTTTTGGCTGTTTTAGAACTAATTTATACAGTTTTCTTCCTGCTAGGATCATTGTTCTTACTGTTTTCTTCGATACTTTGAAGATTTTTCTGCAAAATAAGAGGAAATTTCAAAAGTTCGAAAACATAAATATTAGCCCGTATTTTTTTCAGATCTTCAATTAAGTCATATTCTAAATCTGGGGCTGCTAAAATCTATTTTATTTCATCTTGTTTAGATTGTTTTGGAGGTAAATTATTACTCACTTCAGAAGAAGGTTTGCTCTGTGTTTTACTTCTTATGTTGTAAGGGTGGACAGTTTCAAAGTTTTCTTGGAAAATACTGTCGGAGAAGTGGTCAAAGATATTGACAGATGAATCTTCTTCTTCTTGTACTTCTTCCTCAGCTACATCTTCAGAACTTTCGGGAGGTGCATGAGCAGGATTATCGTGTGCTTCTAGAATAGTTTGCAAAGCGTACTGCAAGATTTCAAAATTGATACCTTCAGTGATCGGATTTGGTCTATTGGGAGGAAAAGGTTTTTTGAAAGGAGGTTTAAAAATTCCTTTTCTTAAGGATGCCTCCTCGACTGATCTCTTCAATTCCATGACTTGATTTGATAGTTTTTGGAAATCTTTCTACAAGATTTCCAAGTCTAAAGTTTCAGGCTGACTTTTAGCTTGGGGAGGCCTAGTAAGGATTTCTATTTTCTTTTTAGAGGATGAAGTTGTTTCAGCTTCACTATTGAGATTATCTTTCAAGATTAAAATATCTTTTTCAATTTGACTTGCCTCCTCAAAGGCTTCCAACAACATGTTATTCTTAGACCTTTTGAACCAAATTGCTATGCTGTTGTGTAGAGCTTGTTGGCATGTTTTACAGACAGTGTGTTCTTGTCATTGATGGGAAGATCAGAGTGTGCATCAATGGAAAAATAGGAACAACATAAGCTAAGGAGGATTAGCACAGAGTCGCACGCAGTGCGTAGGTGTGCACCAGGGATGAGGTTAACTCATTGCCAAAGCTCAAGAGAGATAGCGTACTCAAGATCTCAGGTGGATAAAAGGTCGAGGACTTTGACACTTAGAAATTATTCTAAGGAGGATGCGTAAGCTCGGGCAGAGAAGCGACATTGACCATTGGATTCCATTTAGAATTCTCGATGACCGTCATATCTGAATCCAGACAGGAGGAGTGCAAAGATGGAGGACAGATCTCTGGCATTAGATTCGAGCGTAGTTTATGACCATCGTTGGATCAGGAAGAACCTGCATGTTATTTAAAGTGCAAGATCGAAGCAGTGGTCCAACTCCATTTCGGAGTTTTGGCTATCGGGGTTTCGGATACCGGAAGTTGGAGTGTCGAAACACTTTGCAACAAGAATGTCGAAATCGCGATATGCGAAATCGTGATATGATCTGAGCCGTTGAATCAAGATCAGATCTAGACCGTCGAATCATAGGACACATGGCGAAAGATCGTCATGTCTCTGACTGGAAATTCAAAGGAACAGGGTTCCCTAACCTCTCGAATTCACGATATGCGAAATCGCAAAACTATCTTAGCCATTAGATCGAGGTTTGTTCTAGACCGTTGATCCAGCTCCATCTTGGAGTCTCACCTATCACGACTTGGAGTGACGAGAACCTCCATCTAAGGAACAGTGAGATGCGAGATTTTGAAAAGATCATGACCGTCGGATCACCAAGAACGTGGACCGTTGATCTGAGCTCCATCTCGGAGCTTTTCCTATCGCGACTTGGAGTGACAAGAACCTCCATCACAGGAATTGCGAGATGCGAACTCATGATAAGATCTGGACTGTCAATACACCAAGAGTATGCACCGTTGATCCGACTCCATTTCAGAGTTTTGCGAATCGCGACTTGGAGAAGGAAGAAACATAACCACAGGAGTTTTGAAATTCCGAAACACGAAATTGTGAAGTACTCTAAGGCTTGTGGTCTCAGCGGGTGGTGATACCATCGAAGAGCTGAAGAAAAGAGTACGTGCAGACAAGCTCCTTTTTGGCGTTTCGGGGATCGCGACTTGGAAAGTCGAGAAAATTCACAACGGAATTAACGAAAAGGAAAAATGCAAAATCATGAAAAGCACATTATGAACAAGCACTTGGTCATGGCCATGGTCATATAAAGGAAGGAGATAGTGCAGAAAATCTCTGTTTCAGAGTTTCAGAGATCATGACATGGAGACTCAAGATGTCTCATCACAGAATCTCCGAATTGCGAAAGTGAAAAATGGGTAAATAACGCAAGAACCCATCAGAATTAATCCAACGATGGAGGTGAACATGAGCACGATCGAAGGGCTAATGTTGATCCTCACAGTGTAACTGCTAGAAACCATTGATGGTTTCTACTAGAGGATGCGAAGAGACTTCTATGTGATTTCCAGAGGAGTTGAAGAGTTACAATGAATCTGCCAGTGGAATGAAGATGATTCATGGAGGAAATTGACAGCTGGATGAGGGTTGGAGCTCATAACTAAAACAGAAAGGATGAGATCGAATGTAACAGAGAAGACGAAGAGTCTCAACTACTAGAGAGAAAAAGGAATCTTGGCATAACACCTAGTGATGATAGACACAGGGGTTGAACTGCCAGAGAAGTTGAAGAGTCACGATGATGATCAAGCAGAACACTTGAGATGTGGAGGATATTGGCGTGGTATGATCATGTAGAGGAATGGCGAATTTTTCATGCACAAGGTGCACAGAAGCTATAAATACACGATATAGAGAAGAGATGTGGTTGTTGTTGCTTCTTGAGTTGTTGTGGATGTTGTTGTTGATTCATGCATGAAGAAGGAGCAGAGTGCAGCAGCTAAATAGAATAGAAGAAGAACTGTGCAGTGAATGGACATGGCACATAGAGAATAAAAAGTAGAAGAACAGAATGGGCAACGGATGCATGCTGGAAGACAGTGAGTAAGTCTGAGTAGAAAAATCTTCCAGAACAGTGATCAGATTGATAAGTTGTTATTGAACACTATATCACTGTAATAGGTTTCAGTATTTCATATTCATAATGCAGGGTGGTTGGGAGGTGCTAGGGAGGACTGGTGTCCTCAGAGGTTCAAGTGGGGGCTTGAACACAGGGAGTTGGTGCTAGAGAAACCAGGGAGTTGGTGCTTCCTTCTAGTTGGTGCTAGAGAAACCAGGGAGTTGGTGCTTCCTTCTAGTGGGTTCTAGAGAAAAATAGATAATTGGTGCTCTCAGCAAGTTGCAGCTTGCAAAACAGAGGTTGTAGCCTCACAATGAGTTTGTGCTCATATGTATGATAATGTAAAGAATGTAAATAATACTTATCATATAAAGAAGAAGAGGTTTTTACCATGTATGGGTTTCCTTGGAAAATATCTATCTCTGTGTTTCTCATATATGTGACTGATGTTGAATGCGCCATTGGTTATTTCCCTGCATTATTGTGATCATCATTGAGTGCCATGTAAATATTTTAAAAGAAGCATAATTGTTTAAGCACGGTAACAACTGATTCACTCCCCCCCTCTAAGTTGTCCAACATAGATTTGGTGTAATATGCAACAATTAGACTATCAGCGAGCATTGAATATGCAGGAATTCGATTCTTTAATGTAAGAAATCTCTAGTTAAAATATTTTACTTTCTCCTTAGGGTTCATTTTTATGCTGGAGAGCTCCATAACCAAGACTTCAAGAGATTTTTCATCTCCAAACTTCTCTAAGAAACATGTTTCAAACTTGTCCCAAGAGACGATGGTTTGGGTTGTTGGGTGAAATACCACGTGGAGGCATTGCCCTCGAATGTATAAGGAAAGAGTTTGCATACTATGTCTTCATGATCTACACTTTGGAGTCTAATGGCCAACATAAACTTCTTTATGTGATCTTTAGCAGATTTCTTAAAATCTGGGTCGAATTTAGGCAACCATTTATCCAGGTGTTTTGGCAATGGGTGTTGGGGTCCAGGTATAGCCACAACATCTTGATCAAGCCAGGGTCTAGAGAGATTGTTTTGGTTTTCTATGGGTGTTGGTGGTGTTGAAGGCTGATATGGTTCAGATGAGGAACTTCCTTCGCTATATGACTCTCCTCCCGAAGAGGATGGAGATGAACCAAGTGGGGAAGGTGGGATACCAGATCCTCCTACTCCAAGAGTAGGAGTTTCGGTAGGATCTGTAGTATTATATCCTAAAGGATTTAAAAGAAGACCAGTGCCTTCAAGTTTTTCTTAGATATTCGAGAAATATAAAGGTTTATTAAGAGGCCTACCAGGTTTTCTGATACGGGCCAAGGCACTATGTGTCCTTATAAGTGACTAACGAACAATTTCTTGTACGTCATCCCCTTGAGGAGCTGGTGTCACTGGTTCAAAAGGAAAGTCAAGATTATCATTTGAGGTAGTTGTTGTTTTAGAAGTAATTTTGTTGTCCGAGCGACTATGTGTTGCTACAGGGGAGCGAGTGTGTGGGGGAGGACTCTTACAACTTCCACGTGCCATCAATTGAAATCAATCCCTCCTTCTAGCGCCATTTGTTGATGAGCGTAAGTGACACACCGTCAACTGGAAGAACACGTCTGGTCCGGGCTTGTCTAAGTAACCCAATTCGTTTGGTGTAACCTATTCTGACAGTTTAATGGCTTTGTTAGCCAATCTAACGTCCTAAAATAAGGAAAGGGAAAAAAACTAACTAATGTTAAAACTACAATATATATATATATATATATATATATACACACACACACACACACACACACTCCAATATAACCATTATAAATGTATTTAAGCAGAGAAAGAAAATATCACTAATGGACAGAATTTACAGGTTGCAAGTTTTAGTGGAAACTTACGAAATCAATGTAAAGATAATTGTTTTTGAGAAGCAGATAAAGAAAGAACATTTTAATATTTTTTGTTTTCTTTTTATAAATCTAACAAAACTTGAATTAACTAAGTGATGAAACAAACATGTGCAGATGGTCAAAGACGATCTAAACTTTCCCATTTCATTGATACATAAAATGACAAAATTTAGAAGAAAAGAAGATAACCTGATGTTAGTTTGTTAAATGTGTCTGAGCCTCTGTGTGAATAAGAGAATCTGGCTACCCTTCCTTTTGAAAGAAATCTGCAGTGGGATTATACTAAAATTTTCCTGAATAAATTCAAGAAATGTATTGGCAGACAGAGTTTAATAATAGAATATTGAACACATGTGATACTGTGATCTTATGATTGCAAGTGATTTACAGTCAAAGAAATCTATGTGTAATACATTCATTTCATTCATCAACTTAACATCAAAGAAAAATATTGATATTCAAATTGATATGATGATCACAGTCACAATATATGGAACAGTAAATCATGAACGATATCTCTAGCATGAATATCATGAAACATAACATGTTATTGAGTCTAAAGCTACACAACATATTAATATCCCAAGATTAAATAAAACAAAAGATCAATGAAACAACATTCACAATGGACTAAATCCTAAATGTTGCATGATGTTCCATTAAGTCATGTAAGTCATTCGCCCATAATTAGTTCTAGGCCAAGATGCCTTTCATTTACAAAATGCAAAGTATTTAAAGATTTTTTGAAATTTCCTCTTCCTATCTCTTAGGACAGGATCAGATCCCATGAGATCAAAATATTACAAAAAAGGAGGGCTTACAGCCACTCATAACTGAATTGTTTATTTTCAATAAATAATAAAAGTTTTTATTATTTACAAAATAAACATGAAAGAGATACTAATCATCTAAATCGAACATGTTCCTCTGCAGAAAATCAGCATCAAGATCTACCATGTCCTGAAAACGAAATAGGAATAAGTTAGATAATTTTTTAACAACTAATTACTAATTTTTTATTTAAAAATTACTTGGCTACAGAATCGAAATATTTTGTAGCCAGTATTATATTGGCAAAAGAAATCCAATTTTTAAACCGATCTGATTCAAAAAGATAACATGCATGTAATAAGAAGGAAAAATTGTTTTACCATTTCAACCGATGACTATACATGGATCAGGATAGCTCGGAATTGATTATGGCATTAACACTATTTGCATTTTTTATCACAAAATTGTCTGTCCTCTTAAGACGTTTATCTTGTCTCTCTTCGTTTGCTCTAAGGTCACGATTTTATTTTGTCAGTAATTCATTGTGAGCTATGAGTGATTTAATACCATCTTGGAGGATGGGCATATCAATGTAGTATCGTTCAATCCACCTGTAATATATCAGATATAAAAAGTATGCAGAACAGAAATAAAATGCTAGAAATGGCAGAATAATAGCAATATAACCAAAAATATCACCACAATAGAATTGAAATGATATAAGAATAACAATAGAAATACCACTTTGATTCTGAAAGAAATGTTCACGGGCCTCTTCGAGGGGGCAAACTCCAGTTGAGCAAAGCTCTATTAAAATAATATCCAATCTAGGGTTTTCATACCCTCGACTCCTATTTATACTAAATATATCTATCAAAAGAAGAATCTAGAGGAAGATCCTTCTAGAAGCGAAAGCTTCTATTAGGTCTTCTTACATTCGACTTATTCTATTTTATTGCAAGGCCTTATTAATATTGACCTTTATTACATCCGAATATATTTTTCTACCTATGTGTGGGTTAGGACCCTAACACCCCTATAGGAAAACCTCACATTCCATGGGAGAGATGATATGTTGATGGAGCATACAGTCAATACTAGTTGTATCAATACTACCTGTTACGTGCCCTTGACCAATCCTAATACCTGTGAACTCACCTTTATCCTTGAGACATAGTGGAAGATTATTAACAAAGTCGTATGTTTGAGAAGGATCAGATTTATGACAATCTGGATATTCTAAATTCAGGAAGTCTTCAATTTCTAAATCTGAGACCTCATTGACCTCGATCGGGTCGATCGAGCTCAAATGAGGTTTGACTCTATTTCTCAACTTTCTCGAAATTAGCCAACCAACTCTTTTATTTTGGAACCCTAATGATGCGTGCTTTTGTTTTGACTGTTTGTGAGATTTGTCGACATAAGGTTTCATAGTGGTGTTATTACCATTATTTAAGATAGGCACAGGAGGTTCACTCCACTCAAAGCCTACAACATGTTGATCATGGGGTTATTAACTAGGCATTACTTCGTCCATGGGGTTTGTGGCTAGCTTATTAATCGGACTGTCAAAATGTTCTTTTACCAATGATTCACCTGGATTAGGTCCATCTATAAAAACGGTAGAAACAAAACCATTTCTCGCTAAAACTCCATCCCAGCAATCACCTATGGTGGTCAAATGGTGAGTTATGCACCTAGGAACTGCCAAAGAAATGTGGGACAAACTCATTAGCAGTTATGAGGGTAATGAGAAGGTAAAGGATGCAAAGCTTCAAACCTACAAAATACAGTTTGAACAACTGAAGATGAAGGAAGATGAAATTGTTGGAAAATACTTTCTAAGAGTAGAAGAAATGGTAAATGCAATGAAGGAACTTGGTGAAACAATTGATGAACCTTCTTTAGTTCAAAAAATATTGAGATCTCTCCTAGATAGGTTCAACCCGAAGGTATCTGCTATAGAAGAACATCATGATCTAAAAAACTTGGATTTTGATCAACTGCTAGGAACATTGACTACATATAAAATGAGAATAGTTAAAGATAAACCTACCTCCAGAGAAGCGTCATTTAAAGTAGACAAGAATGAGGATTCTGAGGCCGATCAAATTGAAGAAAAATTTGTGAAGAGACTAAAGAAGGGATCAGGAAAATAAAAAGGTAAACTGCCTTTCAAATGTTTCAACTGTGGTAGGATAGGTCATTTTGCAAATAAATGTCCCCACAAAGGAAAGGATGAAACATGTGATGATGAGGAGAAGTACAAACACAGAAATTTCTTTAAAAAGAAAATTTTTAAGAAGAAAAGTCTGTGCGTAAACAATGATGATGATCCTTCAGATGATGAAGAAAATGACTCCTCTATTGAAGATAAACTAAATGACTTCATACTTATGGACAAAGAGGATTATGATAATAAAATCACAGGGAGTGATGAAGAAGAAGTTGTGGTTGACATGGAAGGAGAACTGATCAGTGCATTGGAAGAGATTGACAGACTAATAATCAAGAACAAAAAGCAAAGACAATTGTTGATATAGTTCAAGAAAGATAGTAAAGAACCTGATGAAGACCTTGTCCTACTAAAAGTAGAATTGGAAGAGGCAAAGAAAATTGAAGAGATTCTGAAACAATAGCTATCAGAAAAGAAGGCAAGATGTGAAGCATTAGAACAAGAAGTAGTGAAAACGAGGAAAGAAATGGAGAAGTTCCAAGCCTTGTATAATCAAAATTTGTCAAGTATCAAAGCCTCAGAAGGATTGGCCACCATTCTGAATCAGAAAAGGAATCCAAAGATGAAAATTGGCTTGGGGTATGAAGAGGGATCAAGCAGTGGTAAGCCAGGAAATGAAGAACCCGTCAAGTTTGTCAAAAGTACGACCAATGACAACAACAATTCTATAGAAACAAAGGAAGACAATTAGACGCCCAAGTCGAGTAAGGTAAAAGATGCCAGATCTGAATTTTTAGAACAAAGAAGTAATGTTCTCACTACTGAACAACATCGTCATCCTAGAAGAAATCGATTTGCTCAAATAAGACAACCATTTTCCAGGTACAAATAATTTTTCTATGGCTATTGTTTCTACTGTGCTAACTTTGGTCACAAAGCTGTAAATTGTTCCTTAAGACTTATGCATGAGCAATTAAGATTTCAAAGGAATAAATACTTTCCACAACAAAGAATGATGCAGCCAAGTAACAAACCTTCACTGATTTCCAATCGCCAAATTAAGTCCAGGGACATGCAACTAAAGAGGTCAAGAAATAATCAACAGTCAATGAGTAGACAACGCTGCACCAATAAGTTTGACCTGTTGAATAATGAGATTGAATGCTACATCTTCCATAACTATGGACACAAATCTATTGACTATCGTTTAAGGGAATATGAACCAGATTCAAAATCTCCTGCTAAAAATGTCAAGTTTTGGAAGAAGAAGGAAAGTGACAAGTGTGGATTTGTGTTGTCCACTCAAAGAAAAATGAACCCTTGGTATATAGACAGTGGATGCTCCAAACACATGATGGGAGACAAAGGAAAGTTTCTATCTCTAAGTGAAAGTAAATCAGGAAACGTAACCTTTGGAAATGATGCTCCAGGGAAAATAAAGGGCAAAGGGATGGTGAGCTTAAGTAATGGAAAAGGAAAAGCCCAAGATGTTCTACTTGTGGATGGGCTGAAACATAATTTTCTCAGTGTAATTCAAATGTGTGACAGAGGATGCGAAGTGTTTTTCATGTCCAAGGACTGCAAGATAATGTCTGTAAACTTAGGACAAGTGGTGGCCAAAGGCATAAGGACAGAAAATAATGTATATGTGCTGAAAGAAAATAGAGAAGAATGTCATCTAAGAAAACATGATGAAAGATGGTTATGGCATAGGAGACTTGGACATCTAAACTTTGACCACTTAATCAAACTCAAAAACCTTGAGGCAGTAAAAGATCTTCCAAGAATATCAAAGCCCCAAGATTCAATGTGTAAACCCTGTCAAGTAGGGAAGCAAAACAGGACAAAGTTTAAGTCCAAGAGCTTTACTTCAACAGAGAAACCACTCCAACTAGTTCATATGGATTTATGTGTACCATCAATACAGGAAGGCACAGGGACAGAAAACTACTTCATGCTGATTATCGATGATTACTCCAGACTTACTTGGGTTTCCTTTCTCAAAGAAAAAGATGAAGCATTTGAGAAGTTTAAAATATTTAAGGATTTAACAGAGACTCAAATAGGAAAGAGGTTAAAGGCAGTAAGATCAGATCAGGGAGGAGAGTTTATGTCAAGAGACTTCAAGGAATTCTGCAATGAACATGGGATCAAGAGAGAATACACAATCCCAAGAACTCCACAACAAAATGGAGTTGTTGAGAGGC
>ML794722.1:67795-84040 GCA_009831015.1 Picea engelmannii | reverse complement strand
GAAGATCCTTCTAGAAGCGGAAGCTTCTATTAGGTCTTCTTACATCCGCCTTATTCTATTTTATTGAAAGGTCTTATTAATATTGACCTTTATTACATCCGAATACATTGATCTACCTATGTGCGGATTGGGACCTTAACAGACAGACTCAAATCAACAGTCAACTACAAATTCCTCCTCCAGAATCATTCAAAAGAATCATCCTGCAAGTCAGATAATTGGAGAAAAAGACAAAGGTGTACAAACCAAGAGAAAGCTAATCAAAAACATCGAACAATCTCATATAGCCTTCATATCCATGATGGAACCCAAGAATTTTAATGAAGCCAACAAAGATGACCACTGGGTTAAAGCAATGAATGAAGAACTTGATCAGATTGAGAAAAGCAATACGTGGGATATGGTTCAAAGACCTGAAGGTAAAAATGTCATTAGCTCTAAATGGATCTTTAAGAATAAGTTGAATGAGCAAGGACAAGTTATCAGGAACAAAGAAAGGTTAGTCTGTAAAGGCTATGCTCAAATAGAATGACTGGATTTTGATGAAACATTTTTGCCCGTAGCAAGATTATAAGCTATCATAATGTTTCTTGCCTATGCTTGTCATAAAAGGTTTAAAGTCTACCAAATGGATGTCAAGTCAGTCTTTATAAATGGAGATTTAAGTGAAGAAGTCTATATGGAACAACAAGAGGGTTTCAAACTGTCTGATAACCCTGACTTAGTATGCAAGCTGAAGAAATATTTATATGGTTTAAAACAAGCCCCTCAAGCCTGGTATCACAGACTGGATATGTATCTCAAAGACAAAGGGTTCAAGAGATGAACAGCTGACAACAATCTGTATATTAAAACAGATGATAATGATTTTCTCATCGTATTGGTCTATGTAGATGACATCATCTTTGTATGTAATAAGGATTCATTGGTACAATGGTTTGCTTCTGCCATGGAGTCTGAATTTGAAATGTCTATGATAGGAGAACTGTCATTTTTTCTTGGTCTGCAAATTACTCATAGATCTGAAGGGATGTTCATTTCTCAAGAAAAATATCTAAGAGAAATGCTGAAAAGGTTTCAAATGGAAGATTCTAAACCTGTGGGTACACCTATGGTAATTGGATGTAAATTAAGAAAGGATGATGATTCACCTGATGTTGATCAAAGGTCATATAGATCAATGATAGGCAACCCGTTGTACATCACAACATCTCGCCCAGACATAATGCATGTTGTAGGAATGGTAGGAAGATATCAGGCTGCACCTAAACAGAGTCATTTGCAAGTTGTCAAAAGGATATTTAGGTATTTGAAAGAAATAATGACTTATGGTCTGTGGTATCCCAGAAATCAAAATCTTCAGCTGACTACTTATTCGGATGCAGATTGGGCAAACTGTGTTGATGAGAGAAAAAGCACCAGTGGAGGAGCATTCTTCCTGGGTGACTCCTTAGTAGCCTGGCTTAGTAAAAACCAAGGTTCCATTTCTTTATCAACCACAGAGGCAAAGTACATTGTTGTTGCCACCTGTTGCACTCAGGTATTATGGATGATTCAAACATTTGCAGACTTGGAGGTAAAGTACACTGCACCGATCCCAATTCATTGTGATAACACTAGTGCCATCAGTGTGTCTAAAAATCTTGTCTTCCACTCCAAGACCAAGCATATTCCTTCTGAGAGAGCAGGTCACCAATCATATTGTTCAGGTCCATTACATTCCCACTATAGAACAAATTGCAGACATCGTTACTAAACCCCTAGCTAAGACACCATTTGAATATCTCAAACGGAAGTTGGGTGTCATCCCGTATCACATCTAAGAGAGTCCATCCTGTTAGGGGGAGTCCTGTATTGGTTGCATATCTAATACCTCCTAAAATTAATGCAACAACTCAAGGGGAGCATGTTTTCTTTGACATTGATGTCAAAAGGGGAGAAAAGAACAGGGGTGCCTTTGTTGCCATCAATGCCAAAGGGGGATATTGTTGGCATGTTTTATAGACAGTGTGTGCTTGTCATTGATGGCAAGATCAGAGTGTGCATCGATGGAAAAACAGGAACAACGTAAGCTAAGGAGGATTAGTGCAGAGTCACAGGCAGTGCATAGGTGTGCACCAGGGATGAGGTTAACTCATTGCCAAAGCTCAAGAGAGATAGTGTACTCAGGATCTCAGGCGGATCAAAGGTCGAGGCCTTTGACACTTAGAAATTATTCTAAGTAAGGAGGATGTGTAAGCTCATGCAGAGAAGAGACATTGACCGTTGGATCCCATTCAGAATTCCTGATGACCATCAGATCTGAATCCAGACAGGAGGAGCGCAAAGATGGAGGACAGATCTCTGGTGTTAGATCCGAGCGCAGGGTCCAACCATCGTTGGATTAGGAAGAACCTGCATGTTCTTTAAAGTGAAAGATCGAAGCGATGGTCCAACTCCATTTCAGAGTTTTGGCTATCGAGGTTTCAGATACCGGAAGTTGGAGTCGTGAAACACTTTGCAACAAGAATGTCGAAATCACGATATGTGAAATCGCGATATGATCTGAGCCGTTGAATCAAGATCAGATCTAGATCATCAAATCATAGGACACGTGGTGAAATATCGTCATGTCACTGACTGGAAAGTCAAAGGAACGGGGTTCCCTAACCCCTCGAATTCGCGATATGCAAAATCATGAAACTATCTTAGTCGTCAGATCGAGGTTTGTTCTAGACCATTGATCCAGATCCATCTCGGAGTCTCGCCTATCGTGACTTGGAGTGACGAGAACCTCCATCTAAGGAACAATGAGATGCGAGATCGCAAAAAGATCAGGACTGTCGGATCACCAAGAACGTGGATCATTGATCTGAGATCCATCTCAGAGCCTCGCCTATCGCGACTTGGAGTGACGAGAACCTCCATCACAGGAATCGCAAGATGCAAACTCATGATAATATCTGGACCGTCAATACCCCAAGAGTCTGGACCGTTGATCCAACTCCATTTCGGAGTTTCGTGAATCACGACTTGGAGAGGCAAGAAACATAACCACAGGAGTTCTGAAATACCGAAACGCGAAATTGTGAAATACTTTAAGGCTTGTGGTCTCAGTCGGTGGTCACACCATCGAAGAGCTGAAGAGAAGAGTATGTGCAGACAAGCTTCTTTTCGGTGTTTCGGGGATTGCGACTTGGAAAGTTGAGAAACTTCACAACGGAATTAATGAAAAGGAGAAATGCGAAATCATGAAAAGTACGTTATGAACAAGCCCTTGGTCATGGCCATGGTCATATAAAGGAAGGAGATAGCGTAGAAAAGATTTGTTTCAGAGTTTTGGAGATTGCGACATGGAGACTCAAGATGTCTCATCGCAGAATATCCGAATTGCGAAAGTGTGAAATGGGTAAATAATGCAAGAACCCATCAGAACTAATCCAATGATGGAGGTGAACATGAGCACAATCGGAGGGCTAATGTTGATCCTCACAGTGTAACTGCTAGAAACCATTGATGGTTTCTACCAGAGGATGCAAAGAGACTTCTGTGTGATTTCCAGAGGAGCTGAAGAGTTACAAGGAATTTACGAGTGGAATGAAGAGGATTCGTGTAGGAAATTGACAGCTGGATGAGGGTTGGAGCTCGTAACTGAAACAGAAAGGATGATCTCGACTGTAACAGAGAAGACAAAGAGTCTCAACTAGCAGAGAGAAAAAGGAATCTCAGCATAACACCTAGTGATGATAGACACAGGGGTTGAATTGCCAGAGAATTTGAAGAGTCACGATGATGATCAGGAAGAGCACTTGAGATGTGGAGGAGATTGGCATGGTATGAGCATGTAGAGGAATGACAAATATTGCATGCACAAGGTGCACAGAAGCTATAAATACACGGTACAGAGAAGAGATGTGGTTGTTGTTGTTGCTTGAGTTCCTGTGGATGTTGTTGTTGATTCATGCATGAAGAAGGAGCAGAGTACAGCAGTTGAATAGAACAGAAGAAGAACTATGCAGTGAATGGACATGGCGCATAGAGCATAAAAAGCAGAAGAATAGAATGGGCAACGGATGCATGTTGGAAGATGGTGAGGAAGTCTGAGTAGCAAAATCTTGCAGAACAGTGATGAGACTGGTAAGTTGTTATTGAACACTATATCACTGTAATAGGTTTTAGTATTTCATATTCTAATCCAGGGTGGTTGGGAGGTGNAGTGGGGGCTTGAACACAGGGAGTTGGTGCTTCCTTCTAGTTGGTGCTAGAGAAACCAGGGAGTTGGTGCTTCCTTCTAGTTGGTGTTAGAGAAACTAGGGAGTTGGTGCTTCCTTCTAGTGGGTGCTAGAGAAAAATAGACAGTTGGTGCTCTCACCAAGTTGCAGCTTGAAAAACAGAGGTTGTAGCCTCACAATGAGTTGGTTCTCATATGTATGATAATGTAAAGAATGTAAATAATACTTATCATATAAAGAAGAAGAGGTTTTTACCCTGTATGGGTTTCCTTGGGAAATATTTGTCTCTGTGTTTCTCATAAATGTGACTGATGCTGAATGCACCATTGGTTATTTCCCTGCATTATTGTGATCATGATTGAGTGCCTTGTAAATATTTTACTTTCTCCTTAGGGTTCATTTTTATGCTGGAGAGCTCCATAACCAAGACTTCAGGAGATTTTTCATCTCCAAACTTCTCTAAGAAACATGTTTCAAACTTGTCCCAAGAGACAATGGTTTGGGTTGTTGGGCGAAATACCACATGGAGGCATTGCCCTCGAATGTATAAGGAAAGAGTTTGCATACTACGTCTTCATGATATACACTTTGGAGTCTAATGGCCAACATAAGCTTCTTTATGTGATCTTTAGCAAATTGCTTAAAATCTGGGTCGAATTTAGGCAACCATTTATCTAGGAGTTTTGGCAATGGGTGTTGGGGTCCAGGTATAGCCATGACATCTTGATCAAGCCAGGGTCTGGCGAGATTTTTTTGGTTTTCCAAGGGTGTTGGTGGTGTTGAAGGCTGATACAGTTCAGATGAGGAATTGCCTTCGTTATATGACTCTCCTCCCGAAGAGGATGGAGATGAACCAAGTGGGGAAGGTGGGATACCAGATCCTCCTACTCCAAGAGTAGGAGGTTCGGTGGGATCTGTAGTATTATATCCTAAAGGGTTTAAAGGCAGACCAGTGCCTTCAAGTTTTTCTCAGATATCCGAGAAATATAAAGGTTTATTAAGAGGCCTACCAGGTTTTCTGATACGGGCCAAGGCACTATGTGTCCTTATAAGTGATTGACGAACAATTTCTTGTACATTAGCCCCTTGAGGAGCTGGTGTCACTGGTTCAACAAGAAACTCAAGATTATCATTTGAGGTAGTTGTTGTTTCAGAAGTAATGTTGTTGTCTGAGCAACTACGTGTTGCTATAGGGGAGCGAGTGTGTGGGGGAGGACTCTTACGACTTCCACGTGCCATCAATTGAAATCAATCCCTCCTTCTAGCGCCATTTGATGACAAGTGTAAGTGACAGACTGTCAACTGGAAGAACACGTCTGGTCCAGGCTTGTCTAAGTAACCCAATTCATTTGGTGTAACCTATTATGACAATTTAATGGCTCCATTAGCCAATCTAAGGTCCTAAAATAAGGAAAGGGAAAAGAACTAACTAATGTTAAAACTACAATATATATATATATATATATATATATATAGAGAGAGAGAGAGAGAGAGAGAGAGATAGATATAGATATAGATATATATACACACTCTAATATAACTATTATAAATTTATTTAAGCAGAGAAAGAAAATATCACTAATGGACAGAATTTACAGGTTGCCAGTTTTAATGGAAACTTACGAAATCAATGTAAAGATAATTGTTTTTGAGAAGAAGATAAAGAAAGAACATTTTAATAACTTTTTTTTTCTTTTTATAAATCTAACAAAACTTGAATCAACTAAGTTATGAAACAAAGATGTACAGATGGTCAAAGATGATCTAAAATTTCTTGTTTCATTGATACATAAAATGAAAAAATATAGAAGCAGAGAAGATAACCTGATGTTAGTTTGTTAAATGTGTCCGAGCCTCTGTGTGAATAAGAGCATCCAACTACCCTGCCTTTTGAAAGAAATCTGCAGTGGGATTATACTAAAATTTTCCTGAATAAATTAAAGAAATGTATTGGCAAACAAAGTTTAATAACGGAATATTGAACACATGTGATACTGTGATCTTATGATTGCAAGTGATTTACAGTCAAAGAAATCTATGTGTAATACATTCATTTCATTCATCAACTTAACATCAAAGAAAAATCTTGATATTCAAATTGATATGATGATCACAGTCACAATATATGGAACAGTAAATCATGAATGATATCTCTAGCATGAATATCATGAAACATAACATGTTATTGAGTCTAAAGCTACACAACATATTAATATCCCAAGATTAAATAAAACAAGAGATCAATGAAACAACATTCACAATGGACTAAATCCTAAATGTTGCATAATGTTCCATTAAGTCCTGTAAGTCATTCATCCATAATCGGTTCTAGGCCAAGATGCCTTTCATTTACAAAATGCAGAGTATTTAAAGAGTTTTTGAAATATCCTCTTCCTATCTCTTAGGACAGGATCAGATCCCATGAGATCAAAATATTACAAAAAAGGAGGGCTTACAGCCACTCATAACTGAATTGTTTATTTTCAATAAATAATAAAAGTTTTTATTATTTACAAAATAAACATGAAAGAGATATTAATCATCTAAATCGAACATGTTCCTCCTCAGAAAGTCAGCATCAAGATCTACCATGTCCTGAAAACGAAATAGGAATAAGTTAGATAATTTATTAACAACTAATTACTAATTTTTTATTTAAAAATAACTTGGTTACAGAATCGAAAGATTTGGTAGCCAGTATTATATTGGCAAAAGAAAACCAATTTTTAAACTGATTTGATTCAAAAAGATAACATGCATGTAATAAGAAGGAAAAATTGTTTTACCATTTCAACCAATGACTATACATGGATCAGGATAGCTCGGAATTGATTATGGCATTAACAATGTCTGCATTTTTTATCACAACATTGTCTGTCTTCTTAAGACGTTTATCTTGTCTCTCTTCGTTTGCTCTAAGGTCACGATTTTATTTTGTCAGTAATTCATTGTGAGTTGTGAGTGATTTAATATGATCTTGGAGGATGGGCATATCAATGTAGTATCGTTCAATCCACTTGTAATATACTAGATATAAAAAGTATGTAGAACAGAAATAAAATGCTAGAAATGGCAGAATAATAGCAATATAACCAAAAAAATCACCACAATAGAACTGAAATGGTATAAGAATAACAACAGAAATAGCACTTTGATTCTGAAAGAAATGTTCACATGCCTCTTCGAGGGGGAAACCTCCATTTGAGAAGATCTCTATTAAAATAATATCCAGGCTCGGGTTTTCATACCCTCGACTCCTATTTATACTAAATATATCTATCAAAAGAAGCATCTAGAGGAAGATCCTTCTAGAAGTGGAAGCTTCTATTAGGTCTTCTTACATTCGACTTATTCTATTTTATTGCAAGGCCTTATTAATATTGACCTTTATTACATCCGAATATATTTTTCTACCTATGTGTGGGTTAGGACCCTAACACCCCTGTAGGAAAACCTCACATTTCACAGGAGAGACGATCTATTGATGGAGCATTTAGTCAATACTAGTTGTATCAATACTGCGTGTTATGTGCCCTTGACCAATCCTAATACCTGTGAACTCACCTTTATCCTTGAGACATAGTGGAAGATTATTAACAAAGTCGTATGGTTGAGAAGGATCAGATTTATGACAATCAAGATCTTCTAAATTCAGGAAGTCTTCAATTTCTAAATCTGAGACCTCATTGACCTCGATCGGGCTGATCGAGCTCAAATGAGGTTTGACTCTATTTCTCAACTTTCTCGAAATTAGCCAACCAACTCTTTTATTTCGGAACCCTAATGATCTGTGCTTTTGTTTTCACTGTTTGTGAGATTTGTCGACATAAGGTTTTATAGTGGTGTTATGACCATTATTTAAATTAGGCACAGGAGGTTCACTCCACTCGAAACCTACAACTTGTTGATCATGGGGTGATTAACTAGGCATTACTTCATCCAGGGGGTTTGTGGTTGGCTTATTAATCAGACTGTCAAAATGTTCTTTTACCAATGATTCACCTGGATTAGGGCCATCTACAGAAACGGTAGAAACAAAACCATTTCTCGCTAAAACTCCATCCTAGCAATCACCTATGGTCGTCAAATGGTGAGTTAATAGAATTTTGATTAAGCCGTGGTGGAAAGGACTAGAGTCGAGGCTCTATTTTTATACCTTTTAGACATCTTGTACAGGATTTTTAGCAAATATAAAGGCACATCAAATGAAATCATATGAAGTGCATAAGAAACCGTATATGTTAGAGAAAACCTAGACCATAACAACCCTCACGGGTCACAAACTGTTTAAGGATCGACATGATACCATGCTATCTAACTTTAAGCAAAGAAATAGGGATACCTTTTTCACAGCAATTGATTTTCCTGGAGGTCATGAAGAGGCTCCATGGCACTTCTTCGATTTTTGAGTTCTTGAACCACTTCTAACTAGTGGATGGAATCCCTGTGGATTTACTCATAAAATCCTCAGTCACCTCCAACTGGATATCTCCAACATTTTCCCTATACCCATCAAATGTTTGTGCAAATTCCTTAGCCACACGAAGGTTATACCCTTCGAAACTTTTGATGAAGGAATCCCATCCCTAACCTTTTAAATCCTTGACTGCATCGTCATCGGATAACAATTCTTGAGTGCCATTCGACTCTATTCAGACAACAGGAGCCATTAAAAATATGACCAGACAGTAACAGGGGTGACTCAAGACATTTGTGGGTAATGCTAACACTAGGCATGTGTCCATGACTTACGTCATGTAATCAAAGGCTTTATGTGAATCCTAGGTCCAGACAAAAGCTCGTTAGTGGTGCTCCCAGCTGAGAAAAAACCCTGACAAACCGCCTATAATAGCTTCATAACCTGAAGAATCTCCTCAACTCTATCACATTCTTGGGCATTGGACAATTCATAATGGCCCTGATATTCTCCTGTTGTACATGTACCCTGTTCACTAATGCTGTGACCCAAGTAAAGTATCTATGTCATATTGAAATCACAGTTGGACTCTTTGGAATATAGTTATTTCACATCCATGATGCTCAATACCTCATCCAAGTGCCTCATATGGTCTTGCCATGTCTTGTTGTAGACAAAGATGTCATCGAAGAAAACCAAGACTGATTTCCTCAACTAATCCCTAAATATGTGGTTCATGCAATACTGAAATGTAGCTTGTGTGTTGGTTATGCCAAATGGTATAACCAAAAAATCAAAATGTCCGAAGTGACACCGGAATTTTGTCTTCTTTATGTCCTTCTCTCAGATGTTGATTTGATGATACCTAGAGCATAGATCAATCTTTGAGAAGAAAACATATCCATGCAGTTCATTCATCAAATCGTTAATGCGAGGGATAGGATACTGGTTCTTGATGGTTTTCTTGTTCAAGGCATGGTAATCAATGCACATCCTCATGGTACCATCCTTCTTCATAACTAAGACAACTAAAGAAGCGAATGGATTGTTGTTAGTTCTAATGTGTCCCATCGCTATAAATTCCTTAATTTCTTTCTCTATATCATCCTTGAACCTCCTACGATGACGATAGGGGGGTGTTATCATAGGTTTTTCCCCCTCCTCCAACTCAATGGTGTGATCAAACCCCCTCTTGGGTGGTCTCCCTTGTGGAATCAACCCAAAAACCTGTTGATGTCATCCCAACAAGTCCCTGATCTCTGTATGACATTGTTTTCAACCCTCTGAATCCTTTCATGTAGTTATCAAACACTTTGTGGCATATACTACCTCCCCATGTTTGAATATCCCCTCCATCCTTTTGTTCGAAACTATACTGGGTTCTCCTATTGACATGCCTCTCAGTGCCCTCTTCCCATCAATGTCTCTAAACCCCATCTCCAAGGTTTGGTAATTGGTGGTGATTTTTCCCAAGGTGATCATCTGCTGGACTCCCAATACCACATCTGTGTCAGATAGGTCAACCACATAAAATGTTTCTCTCACTGTGTAGTTTCCTAACTTAATCTCCAAGTCCGTAACTCTGCCTAGACACTCCACTTTATGGCCATCTGCTACTGCAACATCAAACCCCTCAAAATCCTCTATCTGAAGTGCCCATCTCAATACCAATGAAGCATCAATGAAGTTGTGGGTGGCCCCACCATACATCAAGGTGATTTCTTGTTGTCCCTGAATAGTCCCTCTGATCTGTAGGGTATCATACCTAGGAACACCAGAAAGGTTCTCTATGAATCCTCCCATTTCCAGTTTCTTTCTGTTAGCCTGCTCAGGAGGTTGTGGAACTACTAGTGGGTGGATCCCTGGCAGTGTCAGTGGTATACAGGGAGGCGTCTTCTTCGACTTTGTTGAATCCTCCTCTAAGCTAGTGGATCCACTATCATTATTCTCCTCCTCATTGTCCACATTGTTTATTTCCACCTCAATATAATGAATATCTCCCTTTCCCATGCACCTCTGGCATAGGACCCAAGGGTCTCTACAACTGAACCAAATATTATTCTTCATAAACTCTTGCCTCATCTCATCATCCAACTTCTCCTTTCCCTTCCATTCTCTCTAGAATGGCTTCCTGTCTTAGTCTTTTGTGGTATGAAGGGTTTGGAAAAGGGTGTAGTCTTTGGCATTGATTCTTCCAAATCTTAAGTGCGTAAGATGGCATCCTGCAAGGTGTGAGGCCTATTGTTAGGACCACACAATGTACCTTTTTGCCCATACTTTTTTCCACCATTACACTCTTTTTCACTCACATTTAAACTCATATTATCACTTTATCCTATCTTTCCAAAGGTATACAATGTCTCTTCTCTTTACTATACGTTTAATCTATTTTGCATATAATTTTACATCACTCTCGTACTTAACCATTGATTAGAAATGTATAAGTGCTGAAACAGTTCAAACTGCAGATTAGCATTTGAGGCCTGTTGCTGAAACAACAACTCACAGAAGCTGTTACACAGTCCATGGTCGACGATGCTTAAACCCAGTAGCTGTTACAGAAACCATGGTCAACGATGTTGAAACACAGAGGAAGTTGTTACACAGTCCATGGCCAACGATGTTGAAACACAGAAGATGCTACAGAGTCCATGGTCAACAATGTTGAAATACAGAGGAAGTCGTTACACAGTCCGCAATCAACAACAACTCACACAGATTGACTAAAACAACTGCACCATGAGCCAAGCATCAACCATCGTTGCTGCCTGAGAAGTGCTGAAACAGTCAGAACGCAAATCCCGTGGCTGAAACAGCCCACGATTTGCGATGTCGAAACATCATACAATAGCAGTAACAAGAAATAGTTGTTACTCCAGCCGTAACAGCAACACCTCACTCAACACTCGTAATAGCATTCTGTTGCAGGAGACTAGGATATCCTATTCCGGTTTAGAAATTCGATCTGACTAAGAATAGGACTCATATATACACCTGTAATTTTTTATCAATTGTATCAAAGGGATTCCCTCTTTAAATAAGAGGAAATCATCATTCGAGAGGATCTCCAGCTTTTGGGTACTAAGAAAGTTTTACAGAGAAGGACGTACTTCATTTTCATATTGTAATATGATACATTGATAGATGAATAAAAGACTATTTTGAGCATCCTTCTCTAGCCTCTTCGTTCCAGGGGAATCTTGTGAGAAGGGAGGGCCCACCTTATTCACAAGATACACCTGTTAGTTTTATAGTGTGTTAGTGTGATCTATGTTTATGCCTTGATTAATTTATGTCTTGCTGAAACACTACTTTAATGAATTCTGCTTTGCTGAAACACTACTGAACCCTGTTTTGTTAAGAACTTTGCTTTACTGAACGTTACATTGTTTTGATGTGGTTCATGATTGGGTAACTTTTAATCATTTTAGTCAGCAATCCTATGTGATCAATTTATGAAAGTGTGCTAATCAGAGACTGGTGCTGAAGGTTCCTTCTTTGGGAAGGAATTAGGGTCTTGTTCTCTGTTAGAAATAGTTAGCCTTCAATTATTTCCATGAATGTGCTAATCAGAGACTGGTGCTGAAGGTTCCTGCTTTGGGAAGGAATTATGGTCCTGATCTCTGTTAGAAATAGTTAGCCTTCAATTATTTCCATGAGTGTGCTAATCAGAGACTGGTGTTGAAGGTTCCTTCTTTGGGAAGGAATTAGGGTCCTGTTCTCTGTTAGAAATAGTTAGCCTTCAATTATTTCCATGAGTGTGCTAATCAGAGACTGGTGCTGAAGGTTCCTGCTTTGGGAAGGAATTAGGGTCCTGTTCTCTGTTAGAAATAGTTAGCCTTCAATTATTTCCATGAGTGTGCTAATCAGAGACTGGTGTTGAAGGTTCCTGCTTTGGGAAGGAATTAGGGTCATGTTCTCTGTTAGGAGATAGATAGCCTTCAGTGTGCAGTATTTCAGTTAAGCAATAAGTTCATGAAGTGTGATGATCAGAAACAGGTGTTGAAGATTCTTGCTTTGAGAATAGGGTCCTATTCTATGGTTACAGAATAGTTGGTATTTTCTGTTGCAGTATCTTGTTGTTATTTTAATGTAATCTAGGATTCTTCAATTAATCATTTCTTTAAACTTTGAACTCTGCAATAGGTAGATTGTTTTTCTATAATTCAAGTTAGAACTTCAGTTCATTCAAGGCAAGTGTGATTAATATAGTTTCCTTTTCTACAACTCTAGGTTGCTTTTGAATTTGAGCATATATAGTGCGTGGTTACCTTTGAAATAAATAGACTTCCCTGGGTTGACAATTTATGTAGCACTTGATTGTTTAAATTAAATAAGCAATTATAGTGACCAACATTTTGGCGTCGTTGTCGGGGAAGGTAATTATAGATTTCAAAAGCACTTATGATTTTTCGGATACAAAGATTGCATGAGAGGATGTGGAGACACCAAAGACACTGACCCTACAAGTGGCAGGGGAAGAGGAAGAGGAGGAAGAAAGACTTACATTGACGAGATTATATCAAAGTCTGAATCTGCTGCTCAACGACCAAACCTTCAGAAACAAAAATCCCAGCCTTCATTTCAAGCAAAATTTGAAATAGGGAAAGAAGTTTGGAGTCTTGAGACAGTCCAGAAACCAGCAGGAAACATTGAGGACAGAGCAATCACAGTAGGTGAGTAGACAGAAGAAAACATGGATGAGTAGAATGAAGAATTCAATCACGAAGAACAGGCAGGTCCTGAAGGAGAGGTAAATGATGAAAACTCTTTCTCTACATTAGGATTTTCGATGAAAACTCTTTCTCTACATTAGGATTTCCTATTGGTGATCTTCCTAGAGGGGTAGCCCCCATGAAGAACATTCCACTCTCAGCACTACCTAATTTTCATGGTTTGTCTTCAGAAGATCCTGATGAATTCCTTTTTGAGTTTGACATATTATGCAGAAGTTATGATTACGTTTCCAATGCTCAAAAGTTAAATCTATTTTCAGAAACATTAAAAGGAAATGCACTAAGATGGTTCATGAGTCTTGGAGGCCATGTAATCACAACATGGGACCAAATGAAACAGAAATTCCTGAATAAATACCAGGACTATTTCCGAACAAGAGAAAAGAGGGAGGAGATATTTAAGATGATGCAGAAAGAGGATGAAAATCTAGAGGACTTTGTAGAAAGGCTACAGTATAATCTACAAAGATCCAGCCACCCCAATGTAAGTAAATATATTCTCAAAACTATATTATTAAAATGTGTAAGGGATGATTGTCTAGATATGTTGAATATGCTTGGAAAAGGGGACATATCTAAGGAATCATACGATGAAATTGTTAATTTATGCAAAAGATGTTCAAGAGGAGATTCAAGAAATAGATCAAACAGCAGGGACACCACATTTTCAAGAGTCCAAAAATCAGCCAATGGGGGAGCAACAAGAGCCGAGATAGGTAATTTACTTGAAGGTTTTAAAATTGAAATGTTAAGCTCTTTTGCCTCACAAATTGACACCCTGCAGATTCAAAAGAAGCAAGCAGAAGCAGAAGCAACCCTGTCCATCTTTTGTTCTCAATGCAGAGACAAGCACCCAAGAAGGGAATGTTCATTGGACAAAAATCCAATCTGCACCATCTGTGATAAAGATCATGAAACTCAACAATGTCCATCTTTACCAGGGATCAAGGCAACATTACAACCAATGGACGAAGAAGCTGAAGTTGTCTATCTGTTGACACAGAGAAGTTAATGGAAACCGCGGGGACAAGGTATGAATCCTAACATGTCATTTACATCTTCTAATCGTTGGAATAATTATCCTTCTTTCAATCAAATGAGTTACCCCCCCTATAATCAAATGAATTACCCACCCATGCAACAAACTAACCCACCCTTTGTTGATCCATCAATGTGGACTCCTTGGCCTCCACAACA
This sequence comes from Picea engelmannii, assembly GCA_009831015.1. Classification (NCBI taxonomy): domain Eukaryota; kingdom Viridiplantae; phylum Streptophyta; class Pinopsida; order Pinales; family Pinaceae; genus Picea; species Picea engelmannii. The sequence goes on along the minus strand of ML794722.1, from coordinate 69,479 downwards.
ACAAAAACCATATCAAAACCAATGGATTAAAAATTGGAGAGGACAACAACTCCCCTTCCCAAATCAATTACCTCAATCACAATTTCTACAACCACTCTCCTTACCATCAGGTACTCCACCAAACAATCAAATAATGAGACCCCAGTTACTTGTACAACCTAACCCTAACCCCAATAATAAATCTGTGCAGTGCATTGATATTCATAACCAGCCTACACTTTCTCCTCTCCCTGCGCAATGCAACGATATTCATTTATGATATGGGAGAATAGTGGAACCTACCATAGCTGATGTTACCTCTTCTGATAAAGAGGAAACAAAAAAGCATGGTGTACCTAAAGAGGTACAATCATCCTCTAACAATGCTACTGAAACAACAAAACCACCATTTCCTGAGCGTTTAGCTTTGACTAAAACGCCTGAGCCACCAACCTCCAATCTTCTAGGGGAATTAATAAATTTGTATGTCAAAATTCCTCTACAACAAGAACTCCGAGACGTACCAATCTATGCCAGGACGATGCGAGACATTTGTGTTAAAAAACCTGGTAGGAAAATTAAGGATCCCCTCACAGTCCATGTTATGGGAGACTTGTCTGCACTAATGTCAGGTAAAGGCCCCCCAGTTAAATATGGTGATCCCGGCCACCCTACCGTTTCAGTACAAGTTGGAAAAATGATAATCCCTCGAGTCCTGGTAGATTTAGGTGCCTCTATCAATATCATGACTCTAGAAACCTTACAACTACTACAACTGCAAAATGAAGTTAGAGACACCCCAACTATCCTAGAATTAGTTGACCGATCCACAATTAAACCAGAAGGAGTCATTGAAGAACTCAGTATCTCAGTAGAATCTTGGAATTATCCAACTGACTTTGTGGTACTACAACCCAAAACAAAGTTGGGGGGCCACCCTCTAATTTTGGGCAGACCTTGGCTAGCCACAACAGATGCTTTTATCACCTGTAGATCAGGTTCAATGACAATTTCCAACGGTTACGAAACTAAACAGCTTACCCTCTACCCTCATGCTACACCCCTGATTAATAATGATAATTCTGTATGGGTAGATTTTGATGATCAACTTACTCAACCCCTTTTGACTATCGGACAAGCTCTAAGCCTTAAAGACTCCACCGAGGATGAAGTAATTAATAATTTTATTTGCGAACCCTCCTCTATGACTCCAGAAAATCATAACCAACTAACTGCACTGTTGGAGTCTGATAATCAAGAAAACCTCAACTCGGAAATCCCACCTCAAACATCTAACACCATCTCTTCTAAAAGCATACCAGTAGAAATTGAACCTGGAAAAACCCTAAACATAAACCCTAATTTGACAGATGTTGAAACACAACAATTAATGAAGTTGCTTCTGGAAAATAAATAAGCATTCGCATGGGATTACACAAATATGAAAGGAATTTCTCCCGAATTATGTACTCATCGAATATATATTAAGGAAGATTGTCGACCGATCTGCCAATCTCAATGATGAATGAACCCTAATTTAAGAGAAATCCTCAAAGAAGAAATTCAAAAATTGCTCAATGCAGGGTTTATATATCCTATATCAGACAGTGAATGGGTTTCCCCGTTGGTAATAGTTCCTAAGAAAAACGGGAAATGGAGAGTATGTGTGGATTATAGAGCCTTAAATAAAGCTACTCAAAAAGAT
>ML794722.1:33189-58969 GCA_009831015.1 Picea engelmannii | reverse complement strand
CTTTGGGAAGGAATTAGGGTCCTGTTCTCTGTTAGAAATAGTTAGCCTTCAATTATTTCCATGAGTGTGCTAATCAGAGACTGGTGCTGAAGGTTCCTGCTTTGGGAAGGAATTAGGGTCCTGTTCTCTGTTAGAAATAGTTATCCTTCAATTATTTCCATGAGTGTGCTAATCAAAGGCTGGTGCTGAAGGTTCCTACTTTGGGAAGGAATTAGGGTCATGTTCTTTGTTAGGAGATAGATAGCCTTCAGTGTGCAGTATTTCAGTCAAGCAATAAGTTCATGAAGTGTGATGATCGGAAACAAGTGTTGAAGATTCCTGCATTGAGAATAGGGTCTTGTTCTCTGGTTACAGAATAGTTGGTCTTTTCTGTTGTAGTATCTTGTTGTTATTTTAATGTAATCCAGGATTCTTCAATTAATCATTTCTTTAAACTTTGAACTCTGCAATAGGTAGATTTCTTTTCTGTAATTCAAGTTAGAACTTCAGTTCATTCAAGGCAAGTGTGATTAATATAGTTTCCTTTACTACAACTCTAGGTTGCTTTTGAATTTGAGCATATATAGTGCGTGATTACCTTTGAAATAAACAGACTTCCCTGGGTTGACAATTTATGTAGCACTTGATTGTTTAAATTAAATAAGAAATTATAGTGACCAACACCCATATGCCTTCAGCCATCCTCTTAAGGGATTTGTGTCTCCCTATGTGAATAATATGATCAGCCTAGGCTCTGATATATCTCTCACTACCACTGCTACCCGCTGAAACTATGTGATGAATGCCTCCGTTATGCCAGTTTTTCTGAACTCATCTAGATCCATGAAGTGGATCTCGGGATCCTTCCTATCAAACATGTCCATCAGTCTCTCTGTGAACTCCCTGTAGGAGTTGATGTGACTATGTCCCAACATCACCAATCCATGATGCCACCACTCGTGTGCCTCACCCTCCAAGTGTAGGGTAGCGAAATTGATGGCTTCTATCTCGATCATCTGGTTGAGCTTGTAGTATGTGTCTAGCTTTTGTACCCAAGCTCTGGTGGTGCATTTGGACGATCCTTCAAAAGAATTTATGGTGAATTTACCAACTTTCTGAATGAAATCAATGTTATTCCAATGTTGCTACTGTTATGCTCTTCTATGTGTCTCTCTAAGGTGGTTCTTGAGTTTGAGTCCACAATACTCGACCAGGTTCATGTCATAATGGAAGTCACGACCCAATGCTACATACTCCCTCCTATACTCCGCAATGTCATCTACTTGAGTGGGCAGCCTCTGTGTTATCGATTGTTATGTTGTTGTCGGGGTGCCCTCTGGAAACTGGGGAACAATGGCCTAGGAATCCTACTTGAAGAGGTGTATGTGTGAGTAAGAGACTGGGGTCTATTTCATTCTCCTGATTTCCCCTGTGCTCCATGTGGGGCTTATGTGCCCGAGGTGCCCACTATAGCCAATCTATCAGCCATCTGTACCAAGGACTAAGTCATGGCCTGCTGACTAACTACCATATTGTTGAGTACCTGCATGAAAGATTCGTTTGGTTTCATGGGGGCCTTACCACTTCCCTATGGTCTCTCATATTTGTCTCCTAACATCCTCTCTGCCTCATGCTTAGCCTCACGCTCTTCCCTTCTCTCTGCTTCCCTCTATGCCTCTTCATATTCCTCTGAGCTAGTAGGAAAAGGTGGAAAATCAGGTCTAGGTCTTCCCTCCTTACATATGTTGTAAGTGACATATTCGTCACCTACGTGCTCACGCCCCCCTGGTTCCTCTGTTGCACTCATCATCTTTAGTCACAAGATGGCAAGACTAAAGCTCTGATACCACTGTAATGTTCCTGACCTAGCTAGTCTGGGAAATCCTGCTAATGTGTGTGTATGATTAATTGTTTACAAAACATATATTGAGTATATAGATGCTAAATGAGACAAAAGACTATAAATCGTATATTATGATATATCTAGAGTACAATGTCAAATGCGGTTGATAATAAAATAAATCACTCGATTAGATCAATGACAAAAGGGATCTTAGCCGAAATACAATAATTAAACTAAAATGATAATACTCGATGACATATGACACTGTGGGATCAATGAATGATCTGCAAGCTAAGGCAGCTCATGCGGTAACTACTGCAAGTCTGGAAAGTTTTCCATGGTGGCTAGATCTCTCGGATCTGTCTAGAAACTGTCTAAAAAAATACACCCTGATGTCCCTCTCAGTTCTGGTGACTGACCAATCCCACTCCTGGTGTGTCTAGACCTAGATGCATCCCCCTGGAGGAATGCACCCCTCTACTACTGGAAAATTGTTCCCTAGTGATTCCACCATCAGAATCGGCTAGGATGTGTCTCAAACTAATCGCCCTGGCCTACCATGAAATGGGTCAGAAGGGTTTCCCTGGATTTGATCTGATGATCACTCGGGAACCTCGAATGTGTCATCCCTAAGTGCCACACTCCTAATGTCCAGAAAATGTGTCCCTAATGATTTCCTTATCGAAATATGACTAGAAACCACAAAAAAGATGCGTATGGCCTGCCTCTCAAATGGGTCGAAGGGGAATCTTTGAACTCTCCCTGGATGGGACAAGTCGATCCACTGAACCTCCTCAGAAGGTGTGCCCTCTCCTTGAACAAGTGCACCCTTGTTGCTAAATCTTGTAGAACTGATGTTGAAGACTAATGGAAGACCTATGTCATCTCCTCGATGAGTAGGGTGTGTCTCTCAACACCGAAATCAACCACTTGTGTATTCCTCCTCGAATCCACTGAGCTACCTCTCCTAAGATGCGCCTCTCTTCTCAATGACAAGTCAAAATATGCATCATGATGAATTAGTTCATTATACGTTCTCTTATAGCCACTCGAAATCCTAATTCATTGTTGACTTATAATTTTAGCTCATATGTTCTATTTTTAGCTCAAGTTGGCTTAAAAGTTTTTTTAGCCAGTTTTAGCTCAACGTCACTTTTTTATTATAACACCTTTGACTAGGATGACATCTAGAAACCTTGTTTACCCCTTTCTAGCCCTTGCTATACTCTAACGGGGTTGTTTAGATCATTAAGCGTCCTCTCTGGAGCTCCTATTTGGAAAGGGACATTACAAAAAACCAGAAAGATATTGTTTAGCTTTTCAATATTCTTCAAATTCAATATAACAAATACAATAAAATAAATCATAAATCCTTAGAAATAAAAAATTAACAACTTAAACTCTAAATAATTATGTGATTAACATTTTTGTCTTTTTAATATAATTTTGATTTATTATTTATTTTTAAATTCTTTTATCTATTAATATTCAATATTCATTTTTTTAAGATATTAATTAATTTGAATATTCTAATATTAATAATAATCTATTTTTAAGAATATATCGAGATACCAAATTAGTGTATAAGAAAAAAGGGGACATATCCTATCTTCTCTGAATTTAAATCTATAACTTCTAAAGAAAAAACACATATTCTTAATCAATATTTACTTATTATGAAAAATTAAACATTAAATATTTTTAACTATATCTCTTTCTCTTTTATATATGGTAGTAGTGGAAAAAAATACTTTCAGACATTAACTTTTGGTAAGGTTACTCTAACAATACATAATATTGCCTTTAGACCATTTATATTTTACATGAAAAGTGTAACGTCCAAGTGGACGTTTTCTAGTGAACTTCACATTAAAGCAACATGCATCTAAGTGGGCGACTTTATTGTTTTTATTTTTATTTTTTTGAGTGGGTAAAGTGTTTTTTCAATTTAGAATGAAGGAGATGCTTAATTACTTTAATGTTTAAAAAAAATATTAATAACAAAAATACATTTTAATATAATATATGTGTAATTCCTTCTATATTTAATATGGAGATGACACATGATGTGTATATTAAAAACTAGTGTAAATACATCTTCAGCTCTTAAATTCTTAAATTTTTTGAGGAAAATATTTACAACTTAAAGGGATTTGGATTTGATTTTTAAACATGATAAATCTAAAATTAAAATAAATTTACATTATTTTTTAAATTAGAAACTAAGTTAAAATGAATCAACTAAAAATATTAAGGCAACGGACTCTAAGGCAGAGCTTGTTTTCTTAGCGATTCGCTTCATGGCAGGTGATAGCAAGCGGAAAGGCCATACTATATGGGACTGATCACCTAGAAGACAGCATTCCCAATATTTTTAACCCTTGATGTTTTGATATGTGTTGAGTTCGAATTGACATGTCTGTCGTGACTCTTCGAGGATCTCTGATTTCAAAATCATCAATGGTGTTCCTTCTATCGTTGGATTATTAGAAAACGTCTACATCTCGGGTATGTACCGTAGGTTAGGTAAACTTAAAGCAGGAAATTACGCAAACAAAAATATGTGTTTTATTTTTTTTTGTTTGGGTGTGAAAGCAAAGGTTTTTTATACACACGTTAATTCAATAAATGTTTTTAGCATTTTACACCTTAATTCAGTGATATAAATTTGGGTGAGATTACACTTTTCCATTGTCTAAATTGCATATTTTCAGATATATATGGATTCAGTCTAGTGAAAACACTTTCGATCATACAAACTCAATCGCTCAAATATGTAGTTTCAACAATTTCTTGTTTGATTTCTCATACAAGATTGATCAAAAAATATGTCCATAAAAAAACAAAAAAGTAGAATGTTTAGACTACTACTTTTCTATACCATTGTATTTGGTTTGGAATGTTCCTAAAAGGGTGACATTTTCATTATCAATATATTTTGAAGTGAGTTATTTTGAAAATTTAAAATAGAAGAAACTTGTCCATATTTAAAATAAAAAATAAAAAAATATGTATTTATTGAGCAGAAAGGTGTTTTCTACAACCCAGTATGAGGGAGATGTGTAATCTCTTCCATTCTCAACATGGAGATGACAAGTGGTATTTAAAAAAATATTAATAACAAAAATATATTTAAATGTTGGCCATAAATAAAATATTTCAATATGCATCTTAAGTAAAATAATTCTATATCAACTCTATATATAGAAAGAGAGAAAAAGATAATAATTGAAAGTAAAAAAATATGATCCCAAAATGAGGTAGATGCATAATTCATTCAATGCTTAATATTATGGTGTTGACATGTAGAATTTAAAAAAATAATTTCAATGTGGACCATAAATAAAATATTTATATGTCCACATATTTTAATATATATATATATAATGGTTAAGAATATGTTTTTTCACCTCAGATGGGGTGTGGGTGTCACCTAATGCATGGATAGTATGATGAGTCTAGGAGACAATCCCACATGGCCTTTCGGGCCTTGGGCTAGGTGCAAGCACATGGGCCATTACAAGTCATTGATGGAGAGTATTAAATGCATATTGTACCATGGGGAGATTCACACAACACATACGACCATTCAACCAGGTACCAAGCCATTAGCTATGCATTTACGACCATACGACCATTCAACCAAGTACCAAGCCATTAGCTATGCATTTACGACCATGACACGGGTGAAGGAAAAAAATTAAGGCTACATTAGGTCCTATGGACTCTTCATTTGGAATTCGTGACACAAGATTGGCATCATCTCCTACATGACGAGTGTAAGAAAAAGCACTAAGCAGTCTTTAGTGGAGTGGAAAAATCTCCAGGACACACCATATCGCGCCAGAGGGGGCGCTCGAAGCGAGGCAGAAGCGATGTTGGGAGGCTTCACTCCATAAAACACAGTGATAGTTCCAATAATAAGAGATGTTTATCTACTACTCCCTCCTCTAGGTCAACATATGAGCACAAGAAAGACAATGGACACACTTCAATGAGATGAGGATGCAAGATTGAATGGTTTGATCGTCATGGGAATTCATTGGGTTTTTCTCCAAAATCTCTCTCAAGCTCACCATATTTGGCCAATCCTCCACAGGGGTTCCCTCATGGGGATTCTAGCTGATCTAATGGTCAATTATCCTATAGCATTCGTTTCCCCTCAGAGGATGGGACCTCACAGCGAATCCTTGATGTCCTAATTGAGCTTTAACAGTTGATTATTGAGTTAAGAAGGAAGGCATCATATATCAAATATCACCTCTAGCTTATGGACCAATGCCTCTGTCTGCATATGGACACAAGTGGAAACAACGATGAAGTGGAACCTTTGACTGGAGCTAGATCAAAGGAGTTTATTCCTCTCCCCCCAGGGCAAATCTAATGACAATTGTGTTAGCTTTCATCCATCATTAATGAGCTAATATGCAGCAGATTAATACAGAAATGAATTCAAACATTTGACATGAGGATTTACGTGGTTCACCCAAGATTTAGGCTACATCCAACAAGTGATGTCATCAGTTGTCTTATTATTCAGATCAAGGATATTTGCAAAAGCTTCACTCATACATCTCTCCCTCACATGAAACTGATTTATTTAATGTAGTCATATCCAAATCTAACTTAGTCTCATTAGCTACAAAAAATACTGAACTATAGGATCTAAAATCCTAATTCTGGGAATTCGTTGTCACCATTTAACAATCTCCACCTTGATAACAATTAACCTGATACCTTGTTTCTTCTTTTGTTCATCACCTTTTCTACCAGCCAAGAGAAGCCAAGCACCATCGTAGCTTCTCTAACAGTACTAGTTTTGTGAACATGTCTGTGCAGTTCTCTTTTGTATGCACTTTCTCAAGAGAGACTCCATGTTCATCGATGACCTGTCTTACAAAATGGTACTTGATAGGTATATGTTTTGTTTTATTTTGGTAGGTTGGATTCTTAGCCAAGTGAATAGCATTTTGACTATCACAAAGTAACTTTACTTTTTCTTGCATCCTTCCAAACTCACCAAACAAACCTTTCAACCAAACTGCCTCTTTGCAAGCATGTGAAGCACCTACGTATTCTGCGTTTGTAGTGGATAAAGCAACAATTCTTTGTAGATTTGACATCCAACTAATAGCTCCACCTGCAAGAGTAAAGACATACCCTGAAGTCGACCTTCTCTTGTCCAAATCACCTGCAAAATTAGAATCAACATATCCACAGACTAATTCACAACCATTGTTATAAGTGATACAGTAATCACTTGTGCCTCTCAAATACCCAAGAACCCATTTCATTGCTACCCAGTGCTCTTTGCCTGGATTTTCCATATACCTGCTGACAACCCCAATTGCATGTGAAATCTTTGGCCTTGTACTAACCATCACATACATTATACTTCCTACTACATTAACATATGGTATTCGAGACATATATTCCTTTTCTTCTTTTGTACTAGGACATAAACTTGAAGAAAGATTAAAATGGTAAGCTAAAGGGACTGAAATTGGTTTCACATCGTTCATACCAAATCTCAAAAGTATCTTCTCAACATAATTTTTTTGTGACAACCAAAGCTTACCATTCCTCCTATCTCTGAATATCTCAATGCCCAAAATCTGCCTTGCTTCTCCTAGATCTTTCATATCGAACCTCCTAGCCATCTGAGCATTTAACCTGTTGATCTCAGTTTTGATTTTTCTTGCTATAAGAATATCATCAACATACAATACTAAGATAATGAATATGTCATTATTCAATTTCTTAAAGTAGACACAATGATCATAATCACTCCTTGTATAATTATGGCTCACCATGAAAGAGACAAATTTCTTGTACCATTGTCTAAGCGACTGCCTCAAACCATACAATGATTTATTGAGCCTGCAAACAAATTTCTTGATGGGGTTTTGAATGAACCCTTCAGGTTGTTCCATGTAAATTTCATCATCCAAATCTCCATGTAAGAAGGCAGTTTTAACATCTAGCTGCTCCAACTCCAAATCAAGTAATGCAACTAATGATAACACAATTTGAATTGAAACAGACTTAACAACTGGTGAAAAAATATCATGAAAGTCAATACATTCTTTCTGAGAATATCCTTTCGCAACCAGCCTTGCTTTGTACCTTTCTACCTAATCATCAACACCCTTCTTCAGCTTATAGACCCACTTGCAACCTACATTTTTTTTGTCTCTTGGAAGTTCTACCAGGTCCCATGTGACATTCCTCTCTAATGCCTTCATTTCATCCTTCACTGCTTCTTTCCATTTATCATTGTTAGAGCCCTTCACAGCTTCCTGATAGCACAAAGGTTCATCATCATTAGTACTTAAAGAAACTGACAAAACAAAATCATCATACCTTTTTAGAGGATTTTTGACCCGCGTAGACCTCCTTAGGGAAATTTGTGTCTCATCCACATTATGTTGATTTTTATCATCAACCATGTCTTCATCTGCAGTAAACACTTCATGAACATCTTCAGAAACTTGTTCATGTTCACTTTCATCTGTATTTGAACTGGTTTCAAACTGAATCTATTGATACTTAGGTACTTCTTCCTATTTCATTTGAACATTTACATCTGATTTGATGAGAGATAATTCATAAAATATTACATATCTGTTAATGGAGATCTTGTGGGAAATAGGATCCCACAACCTGTACCCCTTAATGCCATCAACATATCCAACAAAGATAAGCCTTTTTTTATTTTGTATCTAGTTTAGAACGTTGATGTTTCGGAATTAGAGCATAGGCTTCACAACCAAAAACTTTATGATTGGAATAATTACAAGGGTGACCTTTCCATACCTCTTCAGGAATCTTGCATTCTATTGTTGTTGATGGTGATCAATTCACCAGATAACAAGCTATATTTACTTCTTCTGCCCATAGTTCCTGTTGCAAATTGGCGTTACTAAGCATACTCCTTGCTCTCTCTAGAAGAGTTTTGTTCATGCATTCAACAACTCCATTTTGCTAAGGAGTATAGGAAGTGGTTTTATGCCTCTCAATCCCAAACTCCTTGCAATAGTTCTCAAATTCCATTGACGTAAATTCGCCACCATTATCATTTCTTAAACATTTAATGGATCTACCAGTGTTCTTTTCCACTAAAGCTCTAAACTGCTTGAAAACAGTAAATAGATCATCCTTTATCTTCAACATATATATCCACACCTTCCTAGAGAAATCATTTATAAATGTAACAAAGTATGATGATCCTCCATACGAAACAGTAGGGGATGGTCCCCAAACATCAAAATGGATATAATCAAAGATTCCTTCACGGGTGTGTCTTCCATTTTTAAATCTCTGCCTATTATGTTTTCCATAAATATAGTTCTTGCATAAATCTAACTTTAAATACTTTAGACTAGGAAGTAACTTGCGATCAGATAATACCTTCAATCCTTATTCGCTCATATGGCCCAACCGTTGATGCCATAGTCAAACATAATCACTTTCATTCTCATACACCATTGTCACATGATCCAACTCAATTCTTCCTTCTAACAGAAACAGGTTACCAGCCTTCTTTTCTTTCATAACCATTAGGATTACTTTGTAGAACTTCATAACTCCACCTTGAACAATACTCCTATATCCTCCAGTGTCTAAGACTCCAAAAGAAATTAGGTTCTTCCTAAGCTCAAGTACATGTCTCACATTAGTTAGTATTTTAACAGTTCCATCAAACATCTTAATTCAAATGCTACCAATTCCCACAACTTTACACGAAATATCATTTCCCATGTAAACTATTCCATCATCTATAGACTGGTAAGTAACAAACTAGTGTCTATGAAGACACATGTGATTTGAAGCACTAGAATCTAATAACCATTGTTGATCATGATGTGAACCAATACTAATTGATAAAACTTCAACAGTCATACATGAACCTGTTGTTGAACTTGTTTCAGTTGCATTCTCTTCCTTCATTTATTTTGGAGGGTCGTCTTTGGAGGCTTGTTGTCGCTTCCAACAGTCCTTCTTTAGGTGTCCCAATTTTCCACAAAACCAGCACTTAAGCTTGCTCTTTTTTCCCTTCTACTTTGACCGAGATAAATCCCTCTGACCCTGACCTCTTTCTTTAGGTATGCCTCTGACCATCATTGCCTCATATGTAGAGGTTTCTGAATTGATTTTTTTCCTTGTTTCCTCAGATAGTAGTGCTCCAACAATAACATCAAACTCAATACTTTCTTTTGTGCTGAAAATAATAGAGGTAACAAAGTGATCCCATGATGCAGGCAAAGAACACAATAATGTAATTTCCTTGTCTTCAAAATTGAATTTTACTCCCATGCTAGTCAATTGAACTAAGAGAGTATTGAAATTATTTAAATGATCAGCTATTTTCGTACCTTCCTTCATGTGCAAACTATACAATTATCTTTTTCGGAAGATCTTGTTCATCAAGGATTTTGTCATATACAGGATTTCCATCTTTGTCCACAAATCGGTTGCTGTCTTCTCCGCAACAATTTTGAACAGAACATCATCGGCCAAACACAGGCGTATGGCACTTAGTTCTCTCGCATCGATTTCATCCCATTCTTCATATGTTATGGTCGCGTGTTTCTTTTCTTTTCCCAAAAGCGCCTTCACCACACCTAGTTGCACGAGCAGATCGTGCATATTAACCTTCCAGATCTTGAAATTGTTCTTTCCATTGAACATCTTGATTTCAAATTTAGAACTTGGAGTTTTCACCATTAGCAGAGGAAAAAATTCCAAATACCCACTGCTTATAATAACCAATCCCTTTAAAATGTGGAGAAATAATCGTATAAACTCCAAAAGATTTAATAAAAAAACTTTTACTAACCTCACCTTTTATTAAAAAATATTCACCTTTTGAGATAATTAAAATTCACTTTTTAATTCCTCCACCTTTTTGTTTTATAAAATCCTTCATACCTTAAATTTTTTCACTCCATAAAAAACATACCTTTGCTTTTTCACTCCATAAAAAACATGCGAGTGTTTCCTTGAAGGGATATCGACGCTCTCCTCAAACAAATAGAATAATGGCGTTGTTTTGTAAATTCGTGAATTTCTTAAGTCTATGACTTATCAGTGCTCCCCTCCAGCACAAACGCCAGCGTTGGTTCAAAATATCAACGCTCCTCCTATCAAGCGACCCACGTGGATCTTCCACTCTCCTACTCCAATGTATGGCACTGTTGCATGCTCCTCCTCTGATGGCCTCATGGATCTCCAAACACAACTCTGATAACATTTGTTAGCTTTCAACCATCATTAACGAGCTAATATGCAACAGATTAATACAGAAATCAATTCAAACATTTGACCTGAGGATTTACGTGGTTCACCCAAGTTTGGGCTATGTCCACCAAGAGAAGGTATCGGTTGTCTTATTATTCAGATTAAGGAGATTTACAACAAATTCACTCATACATCTCTCCCTCACTCCGCCAGCCTCTACGGGCATACACAAATTTATATTAATCAACACATGAAACTGATTTATTTAATGTAGTCATATCCAAATCTAACTTAATCTCATTAGTTACAACAAATACTGAATTATGGGATCTAAAGTCTTAATGCTGGAAATTTGTTGTCACCGTTTAACAAATTAATGTGGATGTCAAGTTCATCATTTTGATTGTTGGTTAGGCTCATCATTTTGATTGTTGGTTTTTGTTTTAGCAGTGGACTTCTCCACCTAAGTTTAGCATATGAAATAGTTCTTTGGTATAATTTTAGATGTAGTTTTTAGGCTTTAGATAAATGTTTTGAGCCTTTGAAGAATATTACACTAAACCTTCGGTTGGAACATAGTTTTGTTTCCTTCTATTGTGACTCTAGCTCTGACGCAAAATTGGAAATCTGTATCATTTTTTTTTTAATGAAAGGTAACTTATAAAATTCTTACTTTATGAAAGGTAACTTAGCTCTAATGTAAAATGTCACCAAGTAGAGCATGTCACATTTTTTTGACTTACAACAAATTAAATCCAAATAAAATGGACTTATCATTTTAACAAAGCCACTCTTAGAGCATCTCATTTTTATACTTATAACAAATAGATTATAAATAACTCCATCCTCACCCAGTGACGATATCATTATCATTTCAAAATATATTACTAATCAAATAATAATAGCTATTGGATTTATGTGAACTGTTTCAGTCGAATAACAATTAATGCACAGTGATGTATATACAAATTTTAAAAAGCCTCAAATTTCACAGTTTTAGTTGATCTTGCTCAGTTGGAAAGTGAAAGGTATGAGGCATGGATTCAAAGCTAATATAATATAAAATGGAAATTCTTAAAATAATTCTTTTATATGTCAATTATATAATTATAATAATAATAATAATAATTTATTATAACTTGGTTTTGGTGTAGGGGATCACAATTGTCATCAAAGTCGACTTGCTTTGGGTCGATCATGCTCGGCTAGGTTTAGGGTTTCATGTTTCATATAGCCTTCTTCCCTGACCATTGTCAACCGCCTTTGTATGCACCTGGCACGCTTTGCTTTGCAACTCTGATCGTCTTAGAAAAATGNGGGGGGGGGGGGTGAAAGCCCCTTCATACCGCAATGTCGCAACAAATGACCCAGAGAACTCGCGCGCACGTCGACCATCCTTCAAGTCACCTTTGCACCTACGAGAACAATATCTGCAAGAAGAGACTGATGGAAGAAAAGGAACGAACATGGATGCAAAATATTTGCATCCAAAAGAAGCTCTATTCTGGATACCCGAAAAATGTATCCTTCACGCCCTGGTTGTGCCCAGATACGTCATTAAGACTACCAAAATAGGGGAGAATACATAGTTCATCAGGGACCATGCCCTCATAGGGAAACTCCCAGGCCTCTGGCCCTCAGCAAAATACCTATATCATTGGATCAAGGCATGGTGGAATCCCAAGGGAGACCACGAGCTCCAGCTAAGCTCCAAGGGTTTCTTCACAGTCAGATTCTACAACCTAGAGGACAAGGATCACATCTTTGAAAGAGGACCATACTTCTACAACTCTGTCAGCCTCTACCCGCGCTTTTGGACAGACCACTTCTTCCTTGAAAAGGAAACATTTTCCTATGCTCCAGTATGGATTCACCTTTATTCCCTACCTCAAGAGTTCTGGTTAGAAGAAATTTTAATGGGGATTGGAAACACACTAGGAAAACACATCAAGTCCTCAGAAGCCACCAAACAGAGAAAATACACTTCTTATGTAAGAATATGTGTTTATATGAACATTTCCAAAGCTCTGTCAGGCACAGTAACCCTAGAATACCAGGATGAGGAATGGGCCGAAACCATAGACTATGAACAAATCCCTTTCAGATGCCGAAAATACCATGAACATGGGCACCTCTTCAAAGACTGCCCCCTAAATGCCCCCCCCCCCCCCCNAAGAGAAACCAAAGGATGGGTTCACCCAGGTTCAAAACTACAGAAGGAAAATGCAGAAGAAACCTACCACCATCAATGGAAGAAAGAACCCCAACACCAACTCCTTTGAATCCCTAAACCTCCTCCTAGAGGAGAAAGAGGTGGAGAACCCCCACAAGATGGCGGAGAAAGATCACAACAACAACAAGGAAAATCAATAGCCACAAGGGTACCCGATCCCAAGTAACCAAGCAGACCCACAGGTTAACCCAGACTCAGGAAAAGAATCGGAAAAATAAGAATACACAATCATGGAAATGGATGAGAAAGACCTAGCTGAAATTGACCTAGATACGATAGAAGAAGCACTCAACAAGAAGGATTTACAAACCTTACCAGAAGCCCAGCTCAGAAAATTCCACAAGGTATTCCTGGACTCTTCAGTAGGAGCTACCTCAAGGCTAGGTATCAGTATAGACCCAAACCCAACCCCAAGAAGACACCCAAATGAAAACAAGAGATGTGGAAGAAAATCGGTGCGTCAACTAATAAAGGAGGCAAAAAACTATATGATCAACTTGGGACAGATACACAAGCTCTCAGAGAGCTCCTTTTCTCACCCACCAAATTGTTAATAATGAATATCCTCACCTGAAACATCAGAGGCCTCAATGGAAGATCCAAACAAATGATTCTCCGAAACTGCACCAAGATGGAAGACCTTGATATTATCCTACTACAAGAAACTAAATGCGCGGGGCAAACCACAGAAGATATACTCAAAAGATGTTGGCGCAAATGTGACTCCTATCACATGGACTAGAAAGGCACCATCGGGGGCCTGGCCATCCTTTGGAACCCTGCCACAGTTATTCTAGACCAAGGCCTCTCTACTCCAAGCACTCTCATAGCTCACTATCGAGCCATCATTTTGGACAAGGATAGAATGATCACCAATGCCTATGGACCGCAAAACAACCAAGACAAAGACCTTTTTCTTCAGAGTCTGGATTACCTAAGATCTCTAGCTGAGCACAAAAGATGGATAATTGGTGGAGACTTCAATATGATTCTCATGCTAGAGGAAAAAATGGGGGGAGGGGGAATGATTGGAATAGGACAGCTTAAAATTTCATGAACTCATAGATCATCACAAAATGGTTGGCATAGAGAACGACAATGGCACCTACACCTGGATCAACAAGCGATCAGAATCAACAAATAGCCTGCAGGCTAGATTGCTTCCTTATCTCGAAATCTCTCCTATTGGAAGGCCCTCTAGTAGAATGCAACATCCTCCCAAAAGCAAGCTCAGACCATTGGCTGGTTCATCTTTGGGTAGACACAATTTCCACCCCCAAGCTCAAACCCTTCAGAATTGAGAAATTATGGCTCACCCATCTGAACTTCCAAGAGTTATCCCTCCATTGGTGGAGCACAACAAAAATCCAAAAGGGCATTAAAATGTATTGTTTCCAACAAAAGATAAAACACTTCAAACAACAGGTGAGAAAATGGAACAAAGAAGTCTACAGAAACGTCTTCCAGGAAAGAAAACTGTTGGAGAAAAACTAGAGGTCGTACAAGCGCAACTCATCCAAACCGAGCACACATCAACTTAGCAACAAGAGGAGAAACATATTAAAAGGCAACTGGAAGAGAGATACAATAAGGAAGAAATTCTCTGGAGACAGAAATCTCAGGTTCAATGGCTCAAAGAGGGAGAAGAAAACACCAAATTGTTCCATCGTTCCATGATGCATAGACGCTTCATTAACCGTGTCACAAAGCTAGAAGACTCACAGGGAACCACCCTACTTTCTCATTAGGAAATAACACATGACATAGCAAGCTTCTACAAGGATCTCCTCTCAAAACCCCCTGTGGACCGCACATCAACAATTGAAAGAGTGACTCGGAACATCCCAACTCTGGTCACCCACGAACATAATAAATCCCTCATGACACCCATAACCTAGGAAGAAGTGGATTAGGCTATCCAGGACTTACCCACAAGAAAATCACCAAACCGAGACGGCTTCACAATGGACTTTTTCCACTCGTGTTGTCCAATGTTAAGGGATGAACTGTGGCAACTGGTAGAAGAATCTCGTAGCTTAGGAAAAGTTCTCTCGACACTTAATGCCACCTTTCCACCTTCCTCACCCTAATACCCAAAGTAGAGATGGTTACAAATCCAAATAAATTCATACCCATAGCACTCGGTAATGTGATCTCTAAAATCATCTCCAAATTCATAGCTCTGAGACTCAAGCTAATCCTCCCCTTCATCATTTCTAAGGAGAAAGTTGGGTATGTAGAAGGAAGGAAAATCATGGACATCATCATTCTCATTCACGAAATCATCCACTCACTCAAAAGCACCCATACTCCTGGTATGCTACTAAAGCTTGATCTCTCAAAATATTTTGACAAATTAAGATGGCAATAAATGAGAGTTGTCTTAACAACCTTCGGTTTCAGTACAAACTGGACAGCCTCAATAATGAACCTCATTTCCTCAACCTTCTTCTCAATCCTTGTCAATGGGGCCCCCTCACAACCCTTCTCACCTTCAAGAGGAATAAGGCAAGGTGACCCCCTCTCCCCTTTCCTTTCTGTCATAATGGTCGAAGGCCTTGGCCGTTGTATCAAAGCCTCTATTAAAAATGGATCCTTTCAAGGCCTCCCTCTCCACGGACTCCAACCTGTTGCCTCCCACATCCAATTTGTTTATGAGACAATGCATCTGAACACCCCCACAACATAAGAAGCAAAAAAACTAAGATCCATCCTCAATGATTTCAGAGAAGCTTCAGGAACCACCTTTGATCTAGCCAAATCACAATTTTTCTTCTTCAACACGCCTGCTACTATCCAACAACACCTTTTCCAGCTTTTGACTATTCCTGTATGCACCTTGCCCTCTTAGTACCTAAGCCTACCTCTCTCAAACTCGGAAGGCTGAAATATGTCATGGGACTCTCTCCTCCTCTCCATCTCCAACCGTCTCAACACTTGGACCTTCTGCTCCCTCAACCTCCCTGCTAGAATCACCCTCCTAAAATTTGTCCTCCAAGCCATCCCTGCCTAAGGTTTCTCAGCCCTAGACGCCCCCCAATCTGTCATAAATAAAATTTGGAATTTGCAGAGGAACTTCCTTTGGCATAACCACAACCCAGAAAAAAAATGGGCCCTAGTCAGTTGGGACAAAGTCTGTAATCCTGAATCCCTCGGTGGCCTGGGCCTCTGGCACCCTAGCAAACTCAACAACACCATGGGAGCCAAAATATGGTGGAGATGGCTCAAAAATCCAACATAAAATTGGGCAAATCTTTGGAAACACAAATACGCCCCAAACGTGCATCAAAGCCATCTGATAAGGAAGCATGAAAAAATTCAAGGCTCCAATATGTGGAATGTGGCTTGGAAAAACCAGCCACTAACACTGGAATGTGCCTTTTGGGAAATCCATAATGGCCAAAGTGCCCTTTTCTGGATGGACTCCTGGAAGCAACTGTCGCCCCTCCAATCAGAAGAAAACATTTAATCTTATGAAAATCACATACAAGATCTTTCCACCTGCAAAGTAGTGGACATGTGGACAATCACCCCAATCAACTCTCTCTGGCGAAGCGGGAAATATTCCCATCAGGAACTCCAAGTAACAAGGGAATGTGACCTGCAGCATTGGAGGCAAGCAATAGTCCCGAGACGAATCCGGATAAGCAGTGATCCATACATTCTCTGATGGGGGAACTCACCCCACGAAAACTTCAATCTCAAAGAAGGACATATTATACAGGAAAAATTTCAAACTTTGAAAAAAGACCACATATGGACAACAGTCTGGAAATCAAAATTTTGGCCCAAAATTTCCACGTTCCTATGGCTCCTTCTTCAAAAAAAAATCCTAACCTGGGACAATCTTCAAAGACGGGGTTTTATTGGTCCCTCAATCTATCATATTTGTTACCAGCAAGCAGAAACTATGGAGCACCTCCTAAACAATTGTATTCTAAGTGAAGAAATATGGAATCAAGCCACCCAACTCATGAGAAGAACCAATAGGGTCAAAGATAACATCATGAGCAATATCAGGGGTTGGGGTACTGACTCTTATAAAATCCCAATCCTGAACAAAACCTGGAAAATCTTACCAAGCTTCATAGTCTGGCAACTTTGGAAAGAGAGAAATAGAAGAATTTTTCACTCCCAGTCCTCCCAGGCATCCAGCCTTTGGTCCACCATCCTTTTGCACCTCTAGGAAACTCTTCAACTCCAAATGTAGACTCAAGAATACTTCCCCTTTGATCCGGGTGAGATCTCGATTCACAAATCTTGGGTCTTCTCTCTCACACACTCCTTCCCTCCACAACAGCTTCCCCTCATAGCCAAAGCCTTTAGTCGCTCTGTTTGGTCTCCCCCCCATCTAGATTTCACATAATCAACTTCGATGGCACTTCAAAAGGCAACACGGGTCTCTCAGGTGTAGACAAAGTTATAAGAAACAACAAGGGCTAAATTCATAGCTTCACTGCAAAAAATATGGGATTTGACACCAACAACTCAGTAGAAATATGGGGTCTAATTAAGGGAGTGCAATTGTCTCTAGACCATAACCTCACCAGCCTGATCAGAGAAGGAGACTCCAAAGTAATAATTGAGCTGGCAACAAAAATCCCTAATGGAAGAGATCCAAAAAAAATCACCACTAGTTGGTGCCTTCTAGCCCCCCTCCACAGTTTTCAGTCTCTCCTCAGACCCTCTCTCACTCTCACCACCTCTCACATAAGGTAAAGTGAAAATAAAGTGGCAGACAGACTGGCAAATGCAAGGGTTGAGCTCATGCAACAAACTACTCTCACAAATTCCAGGTAATCCCAAAAATCACCACTATGGATTCATTGCAGGGATCTATCCCAAAGGGACTTCCCTCACCTGGATGGGGTTCCACCTGGCGAGAGTTTGAGGATAGATGGAACAGGAAAGTCAGGGGAGTTATTAACCTCGGCTGCCAGCCCTTGCCAATTAATTCCTCCATGGCTCACACCATGAGAGGAGTTATATTAGTGTGCTTGGCTGGGAAATTGGGCGAGCAAACCAGCTAGGCAGGGCATACCAGAAGGATGCAACAGTCAATTCAGGCTTCAATGGTGGATGCAAAGGTAATTTAGGCTTCTATGGTGTTAAGAGGGGAAACTAGGCTCATTCCATACCATTCCCTCCCTACTTCACTCTCCCTGCTACATTTTTCGACTCTCACGAAAACAATCACACCATTGTTCTCTGCAACCTCTTCTCGCAAACTAGTGGCATCATGTCCACTTCCCTTCGCTCCACTCTCCATATCAGTTCCTCTGTTTCCCTCCATCACTCCTTGCTTCTTCCCCCAACCTTCATTCCTTCATTCCTCATCCCCCCCACCATGCCTCGGGAGCACGGAAAGCCCAAGAGGGGTGCTCACAACAACAACACCCTCTCTCGGGCTAACCGTATTACCCTCTCTCAAAGAGCGCTCATCGACCACTTTGCGCACCCTCATCACTCCTCCCAGAGGACGCATTCGACTCCTCTCCAGTTCTATGGAGCCATCCTAGTCAAATTGGAGGCGACCTCCTTCACTACTCACTATCCCCTGTCTCCACCACTGCTTCACAGTTCGTGCATAGTAAAAGATGAGGCACCATCCTTGGGTGCACTTCTCACTCTAGACACCAACTTCTTCCCCCATCCCCATTGTTAAGCCAGGAGGCCCCTACTATGGTGATGGGCGCTGTAAGGTGGAGGAGGAGATTCCTCCAAGCTGGCAGTTGGAGAACATCGCAGGAACATGCAAGGATTTCAACACAGGGGAAGACAACGAGTCTGAAAAGGAGAAGGAGGATCAACCACATCATTTTGCCAACCGTCTCGCAGAGGAACACCTTCAACTCCTCTTCGATATCAGGCAAAAGCGGGATGATGAGGTGCATTCACAGAGCGTCCTCGACTAATTGATGGATATCCTATTCGATACACTCATGGATGCTCCTGTGCATGCCAAATGCCCGACATGCAGTCAATGGTTCACCCCAACCTACATTATACATGGACAACCAGGCCCATCTATGGATTGATGCCCCCAGGTTTCAATTTTTTTTGTTTATTCAGTTGCAGAGTCAGTGATCTAATATACCACGACAACAAGGTAGATGTTTCAACAATTTTTTCTTATTATATCTGTGTAGTTTTAGTCATGGCGGCTCTGTATATAGCCATCCTTAGCAAAATTAGCGGAAGATTGAAGAACATAGTTTACATATTTTGATTTCGCAGACACACTGTAATTTTTTGTGTAAGCATTTTAGTTCCAGCAAGGCTAGAGCTCAGAAGAACATGTCAATTTCTGAACAACATGTAGCCATCTGTTCTGGTTTCCCTCTTGTGGCAGAACAGGTGGCTAACACCTGTCATTGTATAGCATATGCTCATTATTAATACAATGTTCTGAACTTTTATTTACGAAAAAAAATAAAATTATTGTAACCTTTTATGAGTAAACAAATGTTCTTAATCATTAGACCCACTCAAATTGTCTAAAAATACTTAATATTAATTTTTTTTTATGTTTATTTTTCTTTTGATCAAAATTTAAGATTATTATTTAGTTAACTTAATTTTATGACAAATTATTGTTTTAAAATATGTTTTTTTTTTTTAATTTCAATAATATTAAATTGAAATTTTATGTTATTTATACCATGTTTGGGTTGTTGCTATCATTTAGTTTAATATTCAAAAGTATCTAGTTTAAATGAAAGTTTACATCTTTAGTTTACTATCCAAATGTATATCTAATCTAAATAAAAATGAAAGTCTACCTCTTACTCATTATTAACATATAATTTTAAATGATAAAATTTTGTTTACACCACATTCTTAATTGTATTAACAAAAATATAGATAAATATTATAAACTTATTTTTAGGTTGTTTCAAGCCTATTAAAAATAAATTAATAGAAAAATATAAAAAGGACAAAACGTTTAGAATATGACTTTTCCTATCTTTAAAAGCCATCTTTAAAAGCGTTGACCAAGCAAATAATTACTAATAAAATAGACTATGGCTTTTCGTATCTTATAAAAAAAAGCCTCGAACAAACAAATAATTAATAATAAAACATCGACTTGCCTGTACTGGACACATGTCGCGGCGTAATTCGTTACCTAAGTCGTTGTTAAATTTTTTATTTTTATGATGTTGTTATTTTAGAAGTTAGCGTCATTTAAGGCCAGGAAGAAGCCGTTAAAGACTTTGTCAATGTGCTCCTCGAGATGGCTGAGACCAAAATTACACGGGAAACCATCAAAGCAGTTATATTTGTATGTCTGTCGGGCATTGGCCATTCTATTCTAATTCTCAAACTTGAATGATTCAATCAAATATGTTTTATAGGTGTTTTCTAACTATTATATGAAATGGTTTTTTTCGAATTTGGTGACATAATTATACACTAAATCACTATTTTTTATTGTTTAAAATTTATTTTTAAATACAAAAATGGATTCAGCATACTGAAAAACAATTTCTCATCAGATTTTGGGCAAAAGTACCTTGAAAATATTGCCTAAAAAAATCATTTCTTAAAATATTTAGACTAAGACATATGTTATAATTCAAATTAACACCATAAGAAATATTATAATGACAAAGGTATATTGTTTTTCTCTCACATGGTAATAAATATTGATATGTTCTTAATTAATCTATTTTATATGTAATTTTTAAAATTAAATATAATGTTTATTAGTTTCATTTATATTTATTATTTTATACTCCAAAATTAAATTAAACATATTAGTATCCTATGTTCTTAATATTGTATTTAGTGAGATATTAATTTAAGCTATTCTTCATTGTTTTTCATCTCTATGCTCTGAGGAAGAAGCTTTTGGTTAAATCATATCAGATAGCTTTAGTACATGCTTAACATAATATATAAAATTATTATACATTAATATACAAGAAGATAGAGGAGAAAAGTAGTAGTGGAACCAACAATAAGTTATCTTTTATTATAGGAGATCAAGCACATGTATTATATTCATTACATTCATCATCACATCTATTTATATATCGATTCAGTTGTCAAGTAATTATAACTATTCTTAACTATCGTGGTCATTCGACCCAACCAACTGGTCAACCGAATCGACTTACATAGTCGTCTTCCTTTCTCAATAAACTCACAATTTACCTTGGTCAACTACTAGGCCTAGTTGACTTAGTTGACTAGGACCTCCAATATCTCCCCCACACTCAAATCCTTCTTCATCTCGAAGAAGAGGGAGATTGGAAAATTACAATAAACTGATAAAGTGTCAAACTTTACAAAATAGTATGTTCATGATTGTGATGCTTGAGTGCATAATGGTGTTGTTGTTGCAACTAGCTTTGTCGGAACTGCTTTTGTTAGATGTGCTTGTGGAGGTGATCCTTCTTGTGCTTCCAGAACTAATTTTGGTGGGGGCTTAAGTTGATTGATTGAGGCTTCATCCATCAATGCTTTATATTTATGCTTGGTTCTAATATTTCTTACCAATCTAGATCCTCTGTTAAATTCAATGGTGTTTGTGGTTTGACTTCATCAATGATAGGTTGTATGATAGAGGTACTTGGGATAAAGAAATAAAATATCTTGGTCAAGGTGGAGCAGTAGTTGGTATATGTTTCTATAGAGCAGAGGTGGCTATGGGCCACTGCAATTAGAGAAACTCTCTTATGAATAGGTGAACCCCCTCACTGAATTCTAAAAAACCAGTAACAAAATATGGGATAGATTACTATGAATTTTCCCCTAGATCTAAACTCGTATGTTCAATTTATGCTAATAGTGAAGAGATAAACTATTAACTTTCACTGGTGATTGTCCTGACATGATCTGTAGTGTAGCTAGATAGGTAACAGGGGGCGCATGAAGGGCCCATAGTGATAATAGTGGAGGCCATTCATTGTAAGGTGGAATAGGTCTGTTATATTATTGAATAAGGTCCTTTATGCTAGTTAGATATATTAGTGTGAACATAATAAATGTAATAGAAATTATTAGAAGGTTTTTCTTCTAGAATGCTCCTTCTCTAGAATGTTCTTAGTTGGTTATTAGCACTATATAAACAGAATCAAGAAATGTAATGAGGAGTCAAGAAGGATTGTATTTGGAGCTGTATCTCATTAGGAGGTTTTTGTCTCGAAGAGACAACTGAACGGGAGTGGATCTCTTTTGTAATAGGAATTTTTGTATAGTGTTTCCCTACCTCAAGGGTTTTCATAATAATAAAGTGAGAGTTATTATATATTGTTCTTGGATCTATTGTGTTGTTTCTATATTCAAATATTTGGTACTTAAAAAATTGGTATTACAGCACTTTCTTCGGCCATGAAAAAAAAAGAGGGATTCTTTTTTCTATTTTGCATATTTTTTGAAGAAGAAAAGGAGGGTCACGACACTCCGAATAATTCTTGTAGTTTTTTGTGTAGAACTTGTAGAAATTAGTTGTAGATCTTAGTTTATCTTGGAAAAAAAACCAATTAAAAAAAAAAAACATCTGAAATTGAGTCTAAGAAGTGAAGTTATCATCATTTTAAAATATGCTATTTTTTTTTTATGTTTGGGCAACATCGGAAAGACATTCTACTAGATTGATAATTAATAATACAATTATTAATTATTAAGCAATAATATTAACTATAATATTATTAATGTAATAATATATTTATAATATAAAGTATAAGTATATATAATCAAGTATAAAGTATAAATATAATATATTTATACTATATGTATAATATAATATAAAGTATAAATATATTTATTACCTAAGGGACGCATATCTTCATGGATGGTCACCATGGTCATCATGTGTTCTTTATATATAGAACATTCATCATTGTAATAAGATATATTCACATACAATATCATCTTTTATGAAAAATCAACATTGTATCAGAGCGGGACCGGACTTAACTCCCTAATAGGAGGGCCCTAGGAAATAAGAGAGATAAGTGTTGGAGAAAAAAAAAGCATGGGATAGGTGTCTCATGTGGAAATGCAGTGTTGATTCTATTTGAATTGGTGACTACATGGAGGACAAGATCGATTCAATGGTGAAGAAAGCATGCAGAAAAGTACAACTATACTAGAGGTTAAATTTTTGGACTTACTATGTAAGGTGAAGATGCAAGGCAATGGCTACACCTTTGGTACCAAATATGAAGTTGTTGTAGGACATGACCTTAGAGACTATGGATGTGAATTTATACAGGCAAATGGTATGTGACAAACCATGAGTTCGGGTTATATGGATATTTGGATTCGGCTTGGGCCGACAGTATTCTTGATCAGAAGAGTACTTTGACATATTGCTTCAGTCTAGACTTCAGTATGGTTTCATGGAGTAGCAAGAAGAAGTTGTGTGTATCACTCATTATGACTGAGGCATAGTATGTGGAAGCATGTGCAGTAAGGAGTGAAGGAGTGTGGCTTCAGAAATTGATTACTATTGGACTGAATTTGACTTGTAGGTAAGACTTACAAGAAGAAGATGATGAGACTTGTTCTGGAGGACAAATGATGAAGTCAACAGGTTGAAGATTCAATTGATATTCAGTGCCTAAGAGGGAGTCAAACAACCAGTTCTAGAGGGATTTGGGTACTAAAGTAAGGAGCAGGAGGCTCCACCGGATGTAGGAAGCAGTCATGTGTGACACTCAGTACGGTTGAAGCTAAGTATTTGGTAGCATTTGTAGTAGCAATGTGACTTCGAGGACTTCTGTCTCAGTTATTTGGTCTCAGACTGGAGGCGACCTACATTTGGTGTGACAACCAAAGTTTCATGAAGTTGTCATAGAACCCCATGGTCTATGACAAGTCGAAGAATATTGAGATCAGATATTACTATATCAGGGATATAGTACAAAAGGGAGTAGTGAGGCTCCAGTTTCGTGACTACAGAGGATCAAGTTGCGAATGTGTTTACCAAGACAATGTCAAGGATGAAGTTTGAATAATTCTGGGACAAGCTTGGCATGGTCCCTCTTCAGAGGAAGTGTTCTTATCCAGCATGAAAAATGGTTGGTACTGAGATAGAAGTGCACATGATTAGGTGTTGATGCATCGCATGGAGTGGATGTCTTGGGGACATGTTGTAGCTATTAAGAGATACCCATAGAAATTGGTTTTATGGGGTGAAGTCATGTTCACACTGAGACATGTGGAACTCATCCATCATGAAAAAGGGTTGGCACTAAGACAAGAGTGCACATGATCAGGTACTAATGCATCACAGGAAGTGGATGTCCTAGGGACATGTTGTAGCTATTGAGAGCTACCCACATACCTTGGTTGCATGGGTTTAAGTCATGTTGCACTATGGATATCCGAGGGATGGAACTGAGACATGAGTGCACATGATCAGGTATTGATGCATCGCAGGGAGTGGATTTCATGGGGACATGCTGTAGTTATTGAGAGCTAACCACAGACCTTGGTTGCATGGGGTGAAGTCATGCTTCACTATGGATATCTGAGGATGTATAGATTCACATGTTCAACAGTCAATGGATGTGAGCTCATGTGGTATTAGACTTCTAATCTGTGTCTCATGGAAGTGACACTTGGTACAAAAGGGAGCAATGAGGTTCCAATATGGTGCAGAAGGGAGCTATGAGGCTCCAATATGTGGCTACCAATGAGAAAGTTGTGGATGTGCTAACAAAGTCATTGTCAAGGATGAAGTTTTAGTACTCCAAGGACAAGATTGGTGTAGTACCTCTTAAGAGGGAGTGATGGCATCATATTTTATCATAGGGTAGTGAATGTCATGATGACATATTGTAGCCATTGGATTTCTATGCACCGACCCTAGATGTATGTTGAAGAGATGAGGTACAAATGTTATCACAGGGTACTGGATGGTATGCATAAGATATCCAAGTTTTTTGTGGGAAACATGATAGTCTCATGATGACATGTTGTAGTTATTCAAGAGCTAACCACCAACCCTGGATGCATGTTTTGAAGTCACAAGGGTGCACGTGATGAGGTACATATGCATTGCAAGGTAGTGGATGTCTTGGGAACATCTTGTAGTTATTTGAGAGCTACCCAGAAGCCTTGGATGCATTGGTTGTGAATTCACAATGGTGCACATGATGAAGTACATATGCATTGCAAGGTAATGGATGTCATGGTGACCTGTTGAAGATATTTGAGAGCTATCCAAAAGTAATCTTCAAAGGTAATATTTAGAGGTAATCTTGGCATAATGTAGAATGTCTCCCTCACTGAGAGGGAGTGTTGATGTTTGGGCAGCATCGGAAATACATTCTATGATATTGATAATTAATAATATGATTATTAATTATTAAGCAATAATATTAATTATAATATTATTAATGTAATAATATATTTATAATATAAAGTATTGATATATATAATCAAGTATAAAGTATAAATGTAATATATTTATATTATATGTATAATATAATATAAAGTATAAATATATTTATTACCAAGGGACGCAC
>ML794722.1:17325-30495 GCA_009831015.1 Picea engelmannii | reverse complement strand
TTTTATTATATACCCTCCTCGCCTCCCCTCTCTCTCTACCATTCTCTCTCTCCCACCACTCTATCTCTCTTTCATTCACTCTCTCTCACTTTCTCCCCTTCTCTCCTTCTCCCTCTCTATCCTCCCTCTACCACTCTCTCCATCCATATATTTCTCTCCCTTCTCCCTCTCTCTTTCCTCCACTCTCTCTCTCTCTCTCTCTATACCTCTCTCTCTCTCTCTATAATTATTTCCATCTCTCATTTCCCTCTCCCTATATACCCAACTCTTCCTTATCTCTCTCCCTCTCTCTCTAGGCCCCTTTTGTTAGGGACCTAACCCGTCACGTAGGTAGAATAATATATTCTGATGTAATAAAGGTCAATATTAATAAGGCTTGGCAATAAGGAAGAATAAGTCAAATGTAAGAAGACCTAATATAATCTTCTGCTTCTAGAAGGATCTTCCTCTAGATGGTTCTTTTTATAGCCATATTTAGTATAAATATGAGTCGAGGGTATGATAACTTTTGTCTTGGATATTATTGTAATAGAGCTCTACTCGACTGGAGGTTTCCCCCTTGAAGAGGCAAGTGAACATTGCTCTAAGTAATCAAAGTGCTCTTCCTGGTGTTATTATGGTATCATTTCGGTATTATTGTGGTGTTGTTCTGGTTATATTGTTGTTCATCTGCCATTTCTATCATTTTATTTTTGTTCTGCATACTGTTTATATCTGGAATATTACAAGTGGTATTAGAGCACTTTTCTCAGCAAAAAATTGTGGGTTAATTTTTTCAGGGTAGAGACGTATTCTGACGTCTTTAAGCTACAAAGATCTGTCATTATGTGAAAAATCCCACGGTCGGGGATTCATAAACGTAGTAAATACAAGTGGTACTTAAGAGCACATATGTTGGCCACCCTTATAACCCATGTTGGTACCCCTTCGAGTGGTAGTGCATCAGACAACACCTGTATATGGATCTGCCTACATTTCCTGAAGCCCTCTTTAGATAAATCGATCGGTTGCCCGACTTCTATAGTGCCACTGAGAAAAACACTCAGGAAGATACTCTCTAGTACTTGGGTAGTCGGGTAATACTGCCAAGGGAACAGTCTAGCCTCCTTATTTTGTGCCCTGAGATATTGGGCTGAGTACTATTGTTGGATGCCGCATGTATATTAGAGAGTTATAGCATAGGGAAAACCCTTGTCTGTAGAACCCTTGAATACCTGACCCTTGAGGATGGAAACAAAAAAACAAAACAGACAAGATCTATTGTCACACAACTGTGTGTGAGTTGCAAAATCACTACACATTTCTTCTTGCTTAAGCATTTGGGCATTTCATCACTACAGTATTCTTTAGACCGGAGTATAACTCTGTAGGTGTAAAAAAAAAAGACTGGATTTTGTTGCACCATTATTTGAGACCTATTCCATTGGATTTATCTCTTCTCCCTTATCAAATTCATACCTATCATTTTTCAGCAAATATTTTGACCCCACCCGCCCCTTTTCGGTTCACTCATCATCATGGCCCATAACCGTAGCCAAGAATTGGAAGCTCGATTCAATACCTTGCAATATAATTTCACAGAGACCCAACAAGAAGTGATACAACTCAGTGCCAATATTGCCACCATCAATAAAAACATGCATTTCTCCATTGTTGCCTCAATCGAGGAACTCAAAGAAGACCTCAAACAAGAAATTACTACCCATCTTGAATCTATCGCTTCGATGATCTGAACCAAGCTACATATCCATGCAAATCCCTCTTTATTTGACCAACATTTGTATACTTAATCTAAAACTTCCTCTCATTCCCATAATTTTCAGCACCATCACTTTCAACATGACCTGCGCCTTCCATGTGTGGATGTGACCAAATTTAATGGCTCGGATCCCATTGGTTGGGTAACTCAAATGGAACATTATTTATCTTTGTACGACATTACAGATGATTTGGCCAAACTCCGGTATGGTGTTCTCCATCTAGATCAAGAACGTTGGCAATGGTGGCAATGGATACAAATTTCCCGTCAAGGGTATGTTGCTAGTACACACTTTGTGGCAGATCTTTATGAATGCTTTAACACAGAAACCAACCATTTAGGCCGTTTGACAAAGTTGAAACAATCTGGCATAGTGGAAGACTTTATAACTACCTTTGAGTGACTGGATTTTCATATAGAGGGCATGTCTGTTGTTTTTTTCCGAGAATGTTTTATCAATGGCCTCAAGGATGAGATTCGTTCTCATGTCCTCATGGCTCGACCTCAGAGTTGGGTGCAGGATACTAAAAGAGATGAGGAAGCACAACATGTTGTCTCTTCTCAAAACCATAAACCCTCCTTTATTCCTCGCACTAAACCAGTAAATCCCACTCCTCCTTCTGCTCCACTAAAGATCCAAAAATTGTCCAAGGCCGAAACAACTGAATGCAAACTAAAAGGCCTTTGTTATAATTGTGATGAAAAATATTTTCTGGGACATAAGTGTAAAGAACAAAAGCTTTTTATGGCCATCTCGAAGGATGTTGAAGCTCCCCTTATGTCTGTGTCAGCTAGACCCATTGACATAACCCCTCCATTAGACCCTCCCGGAGTAGAACCGATCATTTACCTAAATGCTCTCATTGGCTTATCTACTCCCCATTCCCTCAATCTAATTGGCTACATCAAGAATAGGAAGGTCATCATTCTTGTTGATAGTAGAAGCACCCATAATTTTATTCATCACCTCATTGTCCAAGAAACTAATTGCTATATCCATGCAGTCAATAATGTCCAAATCATGATTGCCAATGGTGGGTCCATGAAATGTGGAGGGCGTTTTGAAAATGTGTGTCTCCAAATTGGTGACTACCACCTGAAATATCATATGTTTTCTATCAACATGAGAGGTTGTGACATTGTGTTGGGTGCATAATGGCTAACAACTTTGGGTCCCATTCTCATGGATTTTAAGGAATCAACCATGCAATTTGACTAGGAGGTACAACAATATAAGTTCCAAGGAATCACCGCCGGTTCCCCTAAGATCATTAGTTCCCATCGCATGGAAAATCTTCTCAAAAAGGTCATTCTGGCGTCATTGCCCAACTCCATGTCATACAAGAAACTGAGACACCCTTTGTGCTGCAGGACCTCCAATCCATCCTCTCTAAACATCAAGTGGTTTTTTCCACTCCCCAGGGGCTCCCTCCTTCTCGTGGTGTTCATTACCACTCCCCTCCCCTTGCCCTAGGTATCCTTCCTCCTAATATCTGTCCCTATCATCACCCCTTTTCCCAAAAAAATGAAATTGAGAAAATGGTTCAAGAACGGCTTAATGCAGGTGTTATCTGCCCTAGTACGATCCCCTTCTCTTCTCCCGTGGTCATGGTCATGAATAAATAAGGTTATTGGCGCATGTGTCGTGACTTTTGAGCCCTAAACAAACTCACCATTAAAGACAAATTTCCCATTCCTATCATTGATGACCTCTTGGATGAATTGAGTGGCGCCCAGTTTTTTACTAAAATTGATCTTCGTTCTAGATACCAACAGATCCGTATGAAAGAGGAATACATTCGTAAGACTTCCTTTAGAACTCATGAGGGCCACTATGAGTTTTTGGTCATGTCCTTTGGCTTGTGTAATGCTCCCTCCACTTTCCAAAGCCTCATGATTCATGTCTTCCGTCCTTTTCTCCATCATTTTGTCTTAGTTTTCTTTGATGATATCCTCATCTATAGAAAAACCTGGACAAACCATCTTTCTCATGTGGATCGAGTTCTCCATCTACTCTCTCAGCATGAAATTTTCTTGAAACAATCTAAATGTGCTTTTGGGACCTCGGAAGTCGAGTACTTGGGTCATCTTGTTGGCAAGGATAGCGTGAGGGTGGATCCTAAAAAGATTGAAGCTATGAAAGACTGGCCTCACCCAAAGACTCTCAAAAGATTGTGTGGATTTCTGGGCTTAACAGGTTATTATTGCAAGTTTGTTATGAATTATGGAAAGATTGCGGCACCTCTCACTACAGTCCTTAAAAATAATTCTTTCACTTGGACACCAACAACTGCATAGGATTTTCAAACCTTGAAGATGGCCATGTGCACCACTCTAGTCTTGGCCCTTCCTGATTTCACAAAGACCTTTGTCCTGGAATGTGATTCCTCAGGGAAAGGAATTGGCATTGTCCTTATACAAGAGGGTCGACCTTTGGCCTTTAACACCAAACAACTTTCTGAACGAAATTTGGGAAAATCAATCTATGAAGAGGAAATGTTGGTTATTCTTCATGTTGTTGATCTTTTACACCCTTATCTATTGGGACAATGCTTCCAAATTAAGACAGATCATCAAAGCCTCAATTTTTTTATGGAACAACGTATTTCATCCCCAGAGAAACAAAAATGGGTGACTAAGCTCTTTGGATATGATTATGAGATCATTTACAAGAAAGGATAAGACAATGTGGTTGCGGATGCACTTTCCTGAAAATATGAAGATGAAGGGTCCCTTTTTCTCTCTCCTTCTTTGTACCAGATTGGCTCCAAGTCATTCACCGGGAATGGCTACAAGATCCAAAAAGTTCACATCTGATACAACAATTGCAGTCCAATTCTCCAGTTTCCCTAAGGTACTCTTGGCTCCATGATGAGCTTCACTACAAAGGCCGTTTGTATTTAAGTAAACAATCAAAAATTAAATCCACGGTACTTTCTGAGCTTCATGCTACACCCACAGTTGGGCACTCCAGGTTTACCAAAACCTATGATAGGGTCAAATGTTCTTTTTTCTGGGATAGTATGAAATAGGATGTTCGTAATTTTGTGGTTGAATGTGATGTGCATCAACACAACAAAGGAGAAACAGTCAAATCTCCTGGAACACTACAACCGCTTTTGATTCCACGTGCTATTTGGTGGGATATATCTATGGATTTTATTATAGGCTTACCTAAATCGGGCAATAAATCCAGGGATGATTTTAAGGATGGAAATTTATTTTAAAATGTAGAAACCTTGACGAATCTTGCTAATCCTTCATATGTCAACTATAAATGTTTGGCGATATTTTTGTAAAAATATTTAAATTTCTAAGTATTTTATATAGTTTTTATAAAATTTTGGCAATTTTTAAGGTAAATTAATTTTATCCTATAGAATTTGGGCGAATCATTTTTAAAATAACGAATTTTGTTTTTGGAAAAACCATGGAAAATTAGCCCATGAGCGAAATTTAGCCCCTAAAATCATCCATGAATAAATCAGTCATCATGGTGGTAGTTGATCGCCTTTCCAAGTATAATCATTTATGTGATCTTCAACACCCAATTAAAGCATCCACTGTGGCTCAACTTTTCATGGATCGAGTCTTCAAGCTTCATAGCATGTCGCATTCTATCGTTTTTTATTGCGACCCAACTTTCACTAGCAATTTTTGGCAAGAACTGTTCAAGATACAAGGAACCCAACTGCATCTCAACACAACTTATCATCCCCAGACTAATGGTCAAACTGAAGTTAGGGTCCTAACCCACACATAGGTAGAACAATATATTCAGATGTAATAAAGGTCAATATTAATAAGGCCTTTCAATAATATAGAATAAGGCGGATGTAAGAAGACCTAATAGAAGATTCTACTTCTAGACGGATCTTCCTCTAGATGTTTGTTTTTAGTATAAATAGGAGTCGAGGGTATGAGAACCCTAGCTTGGATATTATTGTAATAGAGCTCTGCTCAACTGGAGGTTGCCCCCTCGAAGAGGCCCATGAACATTTCTTTCAGATTCAAAGTTCTATTTCTGTTGTTATTCTTATATCATTTCAGTGTTATTGTGGTGAATATTCTGGCTATATTGTTGTTATTCTTCCATTACTAGCATTTTATTTTTGTTCTGCATACATTTTATATCTGGTATATTACAAGTGGTATCAGATCACTTTCCTCAGTAGAAAGTGTGGGTTAAATTTTGTTTCAGGGTAGAGATGTATTCTGACATCTTTAATCCACAAAGATCTGTCATTACGTGCATAAACCCGCGATTGAGGGATTCATACACGCAGGAAATACAAGTGGTACTTAAGCGCACATCTGTTGGCCACCCTTGTAACCCCTGTTGGTACCCCTTCGAGTGGTAGCGCATCAGACAACACCTGTGTACGGATCAACCTAGATTACCTGAAGCCCTCTTTAGATAAATCGATCAGCTCCCTGACTGCTATAGTGTCACCGAGAACAACACTCGGGAAAATACTCTCTAGTACCTGGGTAGTCGGGTAGTACGGATAAGGGTACGGTCTATCCTCCTTAGTTAGTTCCCTGAGATATTGGGCTGAGTACTATTGTTGGACTCCACACATATATTAGAGAGCTATAGCATAGGGAAAACCCTTGTCTGTAGAACCCTTGAATACCTAACCCTTGGGGACAGAAACATAAACAAATTTAAACAGACAAGATCTATTGTTGCGCAACTGTGTTCGGGTTGCCAAGTAAATACACATTTCTTTCTAGTTAATCATTTGGGCATTTCCTCTCTGAAGTATTCTTCAGACCGGAGTATAACTCTGTAAAAAAAAAAAAAAAGTCTAGAATTTTTTTCAACATTATTTCAAACCTATTCCATTGGCTTCATCTCTTCTCCCTTATCACATTCATCCATATCATTTTTTTGGAAAAATATTTTTACCCTACCCACCCCTTTTCAGTTCCCCCATCCTCATGGCCCATACTCGTAGCCAAGACTTGGAAGCTCGCTTCAACACCTTGCAATCTGGTCTCATTGAGACCAAACAAGAAGTGAAACAACTTAGTGCTAATTTCGCTGCCATCAATGGGCGAAATCAAACAAGACCTCACCACCCATCTTGAATCAGTCTTTTCGGCACTCTTCACCAAACTACATATCCATACAGATAACCCTTCCTCTTCCTCACCCCCACATACTGAAGGTGACCACTCCTCTCATTCCCATACCTTGCATAACCATCACTTTCAACGTGACCTATGCCTTCCACGGGTGGATGTGACCAAATTTGATGGCTCGGATCCCACTGGTTCGGTAACCCAAATGGAACGCTACTTCTCTTTATACAGCATTACAGATGACTTGGCCAAACTTCGGTATGGTGTTCTCCATCTAGATCAAGAACGTTGGCAATGGTGCCAATGGAGAAAAAAATCTTGTCAAGGGTATATTGCTTGGACACAATTTGTGGCAGATCTTTATGAACGTTTTGACACTGACACCAACCATTTGGGCTGTTTGACAAAGCTGAAACAATTAGGAACAGTGGAAGACTTTATAGCTACCTTTGAGCACCTAGATTTTAGAACAGAGGGCATGTCTGATGCCTTTTTCCGAGAGTGTTTTATCAGCGGCCTCAAGGATGAAATTCGGGCCCATGTCCTCATGGCTCGACCTGAGAGTTGGGTGGAGGCTAGCACAAGAGCTAAAGAAGCACAACAGATTGTATCTTCTCAAAACCGCAAACCCTCCTTCATCCCTCGCCCTAAACCAGTAAATCCCACTACTCCCTATGCTCCACTAAAGATCCAAAAATTGACCCAGGCTGAAATGGTTGAACACCAACTCAAAGGCCTTTGTTATAACTGTGATGACAAATATTTCCTGGGACACAAGTGTAAAGAAAAAATATTTTTATGGCCATCTCCGAGGAGATTTCGGAAGAAGATGAAGAAACTCCCTCTATGTCTGAATCACCTGAATCCACTGACATAACCCCTCCCTCAGACCCTCCCGAAGTAGAACCAGTCATTTCCCTCAATGTTCTCACTGGCTTCTCCGCTCCCCAAACCCTTAAGCTAATCGGATACATCAAGCATCAAAAGGTGATCATTTTGGTTGATAGTGGTAGCACCCATAATTTTATTCGTCGCCACATTGCCCAAGAAACTCGTTTCTATATCCACGCCATCAATAATTTCCAAATCATGATTGCCAATGGTGGTTCCATGAAATGTGGAGGGCGTTGTGAAAATGTGCGTCTCCAAATTGGTGACCACCATCTGAAATCCCATATGTTTGCTATCGACATGAGAGGTTGTGACATTGTGTTGGGTGCAGACTGGCTAAGGACTTTGGGTCCCATTCTCATGGATTTTAAAGACTTAAGTTCCAATGCATCACCTCCGGTTCACCTGAGATCATTAGTTCCCATCGCATGGAAAAGATGCTAAAAAAGGGTCATTCTGGTGTTATCACCCAACTCCATGCCATACAAGCAACATAGACACCCTCGGTACTGCAATACCTCCAAGCCATCCTTTATAAACATCAATTGGTCTTTTCCACTCCCCAAGGCCTCCCTCCTTCCCATGGTGTTCATGATCATTCCATTCCCCTTGTACCAGGAAGCCTTCCTCCCAATATCCATCTGTATCATCACCCCTTTTCCACAAAAAATGAAATTGAGAAAATGGTCCAGG
This sequence comes from Picea engelmannii, assembly GCA_009831015.1. Classification (NCBI taxonomy): domain Eukaryota; kingdom Viridiplantae; phylum Streptophyta; class Pinopsida; order Pinales; family Pinaceae; genus Picea; species Picea engelmannii. The sequence goes on along the minus strand of ML794722.1, from coordinate 22,064 downwards.
AACTCCTTAATGCAGGTCTTATCTACCCTAGTACGAGCCCCTATTTGTCTCCTTTTGTCATGTTCCTGAAGAAAGAAGGTTCTTGGCGAATGTGTCTTAACTTCCGTGCCCTCAACAAACTTACCATCAAAGACAAATTCCCCATTCCTGTCATTGATGACCTCCTAGGTGAATTGAGTGGCACCCAATTCTTCACTAAACTGGATCTTCATTTAGGCTACCACTAGAGACGTATGAAAGAGGCAGATATTCTCAAGACTTCATTTAGAACTCATGAGGGCCACTATGAGTTTTTGGTCATGCCCTTTGGCTTATGTAATGTCCCCTCCACCTTCCAAAGCCTTATGAATCATGTCTTCCATCCTTTTCTCCGCCATTTTGTCTTAGTTTTCTTTGATGATATCCTCATCTATAGAAAAACCTGGACATACCATTTTTCTCATGTGGATCGAGTTCTCCATCTACTCTCTCAGCACCAACTTTTCCTCAAACAGTCTAAATGTAATTTTGGCGCCTCATAAGTAGAATACTTGGGTCATTTGGTTGGCAAAGATGGCATTAGAGTGGATCCTAAAAAGATTGAATCTATGCAATACTGGCCTCACCCAAAGACTCTTAAGAGCTTGCGTGGATTTCTAGGCTTAACAGGGTATTATCGCAAGTTTGTTAAGAATTATGGGAAGATTGCAGCACCTTTCAATGCTATCCTAAAAAAGAACTCTTTCAGTTGGACTCTAGCCACTTCTCAAGCTTTTAAAACCTTGAAGATGTTCATGTGCACCACTCCAGTCCTCACCCTTCTTGATTTCACAAAGACCTTTGTGTTGGAATGTGATGCCTCAGGGAAAGGAATTGGTGTTGTCCTTATGCAAGAGGGTCTACCTTTGGCCTTTACCAACAAGAAACTATCTGAAATAAATCTGGGAAAATCCATCTATGAAAATGAAATGTTGGCTATTCTGCATGTTGTGGATCTATGGCGTCCTTATCTATTAGGGAAATGGTTCCAAATTAAGACAGACCATCAAAGCCTCAAGTATTTTCTGGAACAATGCATTTCCTCCCCAGAAAAACAAAAATGGGTGACTAAACTCTTTGGATATGATTATGAGATCATTTATAAGAAAGGAAAAGACAATGTGGTTGCGGATGCACTTTCCCAAAAATATGAAGATGAAGGATCCCTCTTTTCTCTCTCATTCATTGTACTAAATTGGCTCCAAGCCATTCGCCAGGAATGGCTACAAGATCCCAAAAGTTCGTAGTTGATCCAGCAATTGCAGTCCAATGCTCCATCTTCCCCAGGGTACTCTTGGCTCCATGAGGAACTTCGATACAAAGGCCATTTGTATTTAAGTAAACAATCAAAGCTTAAATCCATGGTACTTTCTTAGCTTCATGCTACACCCACAACAGGGCACTCCGGGTTCACCAAAACCTATGATAGGGTCAAACGTTCCTTTTTCTGGGATGGTATGAAACATGAAATTCGTAATTTTGTAGATGAATGTGACATGTGTCAATGCAACAAGGGAGAAACAATCAAATCGTCGGGCACACTAGAACCGCTCCCGATTCCACCTGCTATTTGGAAGGATATCTCTATGGATTTTATTATCGGCTTACCCAAATCAGGAAATAAATCCGTCATCATGGTGGTTGTTGATCACCTTTCCAATTATGCTCATTTATGCACCCTTCAACACCCATTTATAGCATCCACGGTGGCTCAAATCTTCATGGATCATGTCTTCAAGCTTCATGGCATGCCACACTCTATTGTTTTTTATCGCGACCCAAATTTCAAAAGAAATTTTTGGCAAGAACTAATCAAGATACAAGGCACAGAATTGCATCCCAACACAACTTATCATCCCCAGACTGATGGCCAAATGGAACTTGTCAACAAGTGTTTGGAAACATATTTGAGGTCTTTTTCCTTGGAAAAGAAAAATCAGTGGGCTCAATGGTTACCCCTAGTTGAATGGTGGTACAACACTTCATACCATACAACTACACGCATGACTCCTTTTGAAGCGGTATATGGATAGAAGCCACCTTCAGTTCTCTCATACTTATTGGGTGCCTCGAAGGTCCAAGTAGTTTACCTAACACTTACATCTCAAGAGGCTATTCTCCGTACCCTCAAAGAGAATTTGGTCATGGAATAGAATCGCATGAAGCAAGAAACATATCAAGGTCGCTCTGAACGCCAATTTGCAGAAGGGGATCAGGTTTTTCTTCGACTGCAACCTTACAAACAAACTTCCCTCAAGGTCGAGCATTGTCAGAAGCAAGCACCCAAATTTTATGGTCCTTATATTGTGCTCAAGTGTGTGGGACAAGTCGCCTATCAGTTAGCTTTTCCCAACCATTCGAAGCTACATCCTGTTTTTCATGTTTCATGCTTAAAGAAGGTGATTGGAGCTAAGTGCCAAATTTAAACCAACCTTCCAGAGTTAGCTGAAGAAGGATCCATTTGGCTACAACCAAAAGCAATTTTGGACCAGCGTGAGCATCTCCTACATCAGAGAACCATCAAGGAAGTGCTAGTCCAATGGAAAGATACAACTCTAGCAGACGCCACTTGGGAACCAACTACCATTCTGCAGCAATTTCCTCATCTCAAGCCTTGAGGACAAGGTTGTTTTTAAGGGGGCGGACATGTTAGGTTCCTAACCCGCACATAGGTAGAACAATATATTTGGATGTAATAAAGGTCAATATTAATAAGGCCTTTCAATAAAATAGAGTAAGGCGGATGTAAGAAGACCTAATAGAAGCTTCCACTTCTAGAAGGATCTTCCTCTAGATGCTTCTTTTTAGTATAAATAACATTCGAGGGTATGAGAACCCTAGCTTGGATATTATTGTAATAGAGCTCTACTCAACTGGAGGTTTCCCCCTCAAAGAGGCCCGTGAACATTGCTTTCAGATTCAAAGTGTTATTTTTGTTGTTATTCTTATATCATTTCAGTGTTATTGTGGCGAATGTTCTGGTTATATTGTTGTTATTCTGCCATTACTAGCATTTTATTTATGTTCTACATACATTTTATATTTGGTATATTACAAAGTGTTTGGAAACATATTTGAGGTGTTTTGCATCGGAAAACCAAAATCAGTGGGTTCAATGGTTACCACTAGTTGAATGGTGGTACAACACTTCATACCATATAGCTACCCGCATGACTCATTTTGAAGTGGTATATGGACAAAATCCACCTTCAGTTATCTCATATTTATCGGGTGTCTCAAAGGTCCAGGCAGTTGACCAAATGCTTACAATTCGAGAGGCTATTCTTTGTACCCTCAAAGAGAATTTGGTCATGGCCCAGAATCGTATGAAGCAACAAGCAGATCAAGATCGCTCTGAACATCAATTTGTAGAAAGGGATCAGGTGTTTCTTCGACTGAAACCTTATAAGAAAAATTCCCTCGAGGCTGACCATTCTCAGAAAATGGCGCCCAAATTTTATGGTCCTTATACCGTTCTCAAGCATGTGGGAGAGGTGGCCTATCAGTTATCTTTTCCTAGTCGTTCTAAGCTACATCCTATTTTTCATGTTTCATGCTTAAAGAAGGTGATTGGAACTAGGTGCCAAACCCAAACCAACCTTCCCGAGTTGGACGAAGAAGGCTCCATTTGTCTACAACCAGAAGCAGTTTTGGACCAACATGAGCATCGCCTGCATCAACAAACCATCAAGGAAGTGTTATTCTAGTGGAAATATACAACCCAAATAGATGCCACTTGGGAACCAACTGTCATTTTGCAGCAATTTCCACATCTCAAGCCTTGAGGACAAGGTTGTTTTTAAGGGGGAGGAAATGTTAGGGACCTAACTCCTCACATAGGTAGAATAATATATTCTGGTGTAATAAAAGTCAATATTAATAAGGCCTAACAATAAGGAAGAATAAGTCGAATGTAAGAAGACCTAATAGAAGCTTCCTCTTCTAGAAGGATCTTTCTCTAGATGGTTCTTTTGATAGACATATTTAGTATAAATAGGAGTCGAGGGTATGAAATTTTTTTTCTTGGATATTATTGTAATAGAGATCTTCTCGACTGGAGGCTTCCCCCTTGAAGAGGCAAGTGAACATTGCTCTCAGTGATCAAAGTGTTATTTATGGTGTTATTCTGGTATCATTTCGGTATTATTGTGGTGTTTTTTTGTTATATTGTTGTTCATCTTCCATCTATAGCATTTTATTTTTGTTCTGCATACTTTTTATATCTGGAATATTACACCTTCTCTATCTCTCCCACTCACTCCTTACCTCTATCCCGCTCTATTAGGTTCCCTTCTCTCTTTTTACCTCTCTCTCTTTCACTCTCTCTTCTTTTCATGTCCTCTCTCCATTAATCTCTCTCTTCCCTCCCCCTCTCTTCCCCTATCTATCCACCTTCCTCTCTCTCTCATCTCCCTTTCTCCCTCTCTCTCCTTTCTTCCCTATCTCCTTATTTCCCACCATCTCTCTCTCTCTCTCTCTCTCTATATATATATATATATATATATATATATATATATCACTATCCACCCCCCTGTCTCTCCCTCCCTCCCTCTATCTCCCCCTATCTTGAGAAAGAGAGATTGAAAAAGGGGGGAGATTGAGTAGTGAGATAGGGAGTGAAAGAGAGTGAGAGGGGTGGATGGGAAAGAGAGAGGGGGAGGGAGGGAGGTAGAGAGAGAGGGGGGGGATAGGTGTGTGTGTGTGTGTGTGTGTGTGTGTGT
>ML794721.1:225195-236337 GCA_009831015.1 Picea engelmannii | reverse complement strand
TATCCATATCCAAAATAGAGAGAGAATGTGATGGGAGGGTGGCCTCCAATCAACATAGAGTGTATCTTATGCTCAATATGCTTTTTTTAGATGGAGATTGAGCCAAATAAAACTAGAAATGAATGCTACAAATAGTTGGTGTGGAGGAGTAGACCTCGTGTTGGGTGAATGTTGGGTGGGCATGGAGCCAATGGACTATATTTTTTGTGGAAAATAGTCTTAGTTCACAAGCTCCAATAGTGGTTAATAAAAAATAAATAGGCTCAACACACCTCACATATAAAAGAAAGTGGTGTAGCATAAACCCAAAAATAACAATCTTCAAAAATAGTTCCACATATTATTCTCTCACCAAATTCCTCTTTATAGCATCTTACATAAATCTATTCTTGACATAGTCAATATTAACTCCAAGACAAGATTAACTAAAACCACATGGAGACAATTACTCAATGTGCATTCATTTACTTATGACATTTATTAAATAAACCTAGAGACATGCACCCCATTGTGATAGATCAATTCCTAAATATTATATTGAAATGCAATGTATTGAAGCTAAACAACAAACATACATAAGTACTACTATGAAAATCATAGAAAATTGGTAGCTTTATCTATCCAGAAAGGAAAGCTTTCTAGAGTCTTAAATCAATATATCCCATTTTCCTTATAAGTGCTTGTTTTGTTTAACAAAATCTCCTAATATTCTAGTCACTTTAAAAACATAGAAATTAACGGAAAATGTGATGGTTGAGTGCTTCTTCCTGACCTACATTGGATGGAGGGGAATTTTGTTGTCGAGTATCCATTTTATATTTCATCTAGCCATTTTGACCAGTGAGAGTTATTTCACCATAAAATAGCCACGAACTCCTCAAATGTATCAACATTATATCCAAAACATAGTATTTTCCAATATTTCTTCAAGACAAACTTTAGCCTTGAAAATCCATTCTCAAACCTTTCAATTTCTATGAACTAAATGATGAGAAGATGTTAGGAAAAAGATTGTTGAGAAGGGAGGCCATAAAATAACACAACATAGATTTAACATTTTGATACAATACCCAATTATGGAAATAGATTCCAAAAACTAAAACCCAAGCAAATGTCAAATGCCAGACTACACAAATAACAATCAATTGATAGCATTCAAAACTAGAGTCTTTAGGTAAAACTAGAGCTTTTTGTCCTTCTTCCTCATTCTTTTACTTTTAGAGTTTGGTATCTAACGTGCTTAGATAGGTCAATTTAATCATATAAAAATCTGGTTTCTATGTGTGTGAAGTTTCTGTCAAAAACATAAATTTCATAACCCTTTTTTTTAGTATTGCTTGCTGATTTTTGCAGATTCTCGCTAGGACAAGAGGATATGCTGCCCAATTTCATGCACAACACACCCTCAAACAACTCCTCTCGTTGTGGTAAAAGTTTCTCTTCTTCTTCTCTATTCTAAATCGATGTAAAGCAAGCCCAAAGGAGTTGTACCCAAGTGGCTTGCATTCCTTTATTTTTTAGTCTTTACTTTGCACGTTTTAGATTAGATTTCCTTTCATTTCTTTTTCTTGCTTACTTTCGCTAGATTAGTTGTGATTTCTACATGCATGCTTAACGTAAAATAATCTAGAGTAGATCTCATAACATATGGTAGCTTAGAGCCTATGGAGGCACTATGGATCTTTTTCTTTCATTTTCTTTTACCTTGCATGCAATCTTTAATTCCTTAAATATTCACCCAACACACATGCATGTGCTAATTGGTTAATTAACTTTTCGATTCTGTCATTTACTTTACATGCAAACAATTGTTTCTTAAGTCTTCCATCTTATGTACATGCATGCAAGTATCGATATCTTAAAGGCTTAATCAATCATTTTGCTTTCCACAAGTTGTTTATATTGCTTTATGTTTCACACATAATAATCCCTTTAAAGCATTTAATTTGCAATCTATTGGTTCAAAGGCTTCAACCTTCTTTTTCACAGTTTTCAGTTTCACAAAGCAATTTCGGTTCTTAACATTTACATGCAATAATTCCAACTTAAGAACTTATTTTGCAACTTCATTGTTTAAAGGCATCAGCCTTCTTATCACTCATTTTCAATACTTTGGCAACTTTATTTGAGCAAGCTACAAGCACTCAAACACACATATTGCAATACTTAGCTCATAGGTCTAAAATAAACTAATTAGACTTAATAGGAAACCATAACTCACCATCTTCGCCATTTAAAACGGGGTCGAAGGAAGGAAACGGAAGGTGCTAGGCCGTGGATGGTCTCACAATGTGCAACGTCTTTTCGGGGAGTACTTTGACTTTAGGGCTGACTTGTGAAGCTAGGGTAGGCCTCGCTGCCTCACTTCTTGAGCATCCAACAACCACTTGGGAACTAGGGGGGAGAGTTTTTGGGTTGACACCTAGATAGGGATAAAATTAATCTCACTTAATCACTTAAATTAATCATAGTTCTACAACATCTGCAATACATTTCATACTTACAAGCGACTAATCTCATTGTCTTTCTATCTACATGCAAGTCATATTTTATGTGTTGTAGATTAAATATCTAAGTGGTTACATCTCTTCATCTGAAGAACTTTGCTTTCAAAGCTTTCATCTATATTTTGTTCTTGTATCTATGGTGTGATCCTTCAAGAAGTGCGCATCCACCCAGAGGCATTCTCTTGACTGGGTCTTGAGTGTGTTATTGCACAGTTTGTAGATAGGAGAATGGGTTAGAGAATAATAGGTCAAATTGGCGAAACAGGAACCCTCCCCACCCAATGTCACCACAATGGGGAGGTTCTTTCTATTTAGGGAGGTCAGGCCTAGGGGAGACGTCCCCGGTGACCTGGGGTTTTGAAGAGGCTAAAGGATAACAGGAATAAGATAAGTTTCCCCTTCACAAATCACCACCAAAGATAGTCCCGGCTAAACAACCAATAACAAAGTGTAACCAAAGAAAAGAAAAACACTTGCTTGAGACAAAGCAACAAGGAAACTGATATGTGCAATCTTGGTTAGTACTTTATATAAATCAATGACTACCTGATATTTAATATAAGCATTTTAAAAGTAAATATTGACGAAGTCAATGTTTGCAGAATAACAGTAGCAGTAATGTCACTTCACCAATAAATACTAGAACGATATAGCATTCAATGTAACAAATCACTTCTTAACTTAATTAATGCCTTTAACTACCATTCAATTGCTCATAAAGTGAAACGTTGCTGCATCAAGATGAGATAACCAAGGGTGATGTCAATAATCTAGGGTTTGTAGGGTTAGCTAGAACTTAGGGTTAGTATAGTTAGGGTTTCAAAAGGCTTAAAGAGTTTGTTTATGACCAATTTCACTTCAGCGCAAGGGGGTCTTAGAGATCAGTGCCTTAAAGGGTAAAATGGAGTCAGCTAAGTGAAGGATGCAGAAGCTAAAGGAAGTAAGCGACAAAACGACTAGCTCATAAGTTCAAGATAGGAGGGTTTGAGAGGGAGAGTGTTTCTAAGGCAAGGCTCTTTCATCAAACCCTAAAATAAAATGGCCCTAGGTGTAGATGACCTAGGCCTGGAACGTCCTCTTCCTCTTGAGACAAAAAGGTACGACTAGCATAAAGGAAGAAGGAAAGAGGAGTGTAGCTATGGCTAGGCTCTCTCTTTCTTCTTCAATGGTTTAAGGCTTCTCTATCAGGGGACATGAGACAAAAACCTACTTGTGTGTTTGTCCCCCTAGGGTTTTGATTCAACAATATTTATAAATAGATGCAATAAATTAAACTCCAACCATTCAATCAAGAAATTTTGCAGAAAAATACTTACAAATCATCAGGAAATAATCATGCAAACCCTAGTTGTAAACCTTCCTTCAAGAGAAACACCATAGAATGCCAAAAATATCTTCCTTCAACAAGTGCGCCTTCCTTAAATCAGCCAATTACCCAAATAGGGTGCAAATTTTAGACCTCACTAATGAGTGAGTGAGAGATGATGATAAAATGAGGATAAAACTCCTCAATATAAAGTGTATCAATGACCTAATTTACTTTTTAGGTCATAAAAAAGATGACAAGGCCATAATACCAAAATCATACTGTTTTTACATTAAATTGTGAAACTAAATCCTAAATCAAGATGAAAAGGAAATAAAAGCCCCCTCAAAGGAGACATCATCCCCTTCTGAGGAAAATGGGGCATCCTGGAGCAAAACGTTAGCCCTCATTGGTGATCCGTCATGATTTTTCGAAATGACTATGGTTGAGTTTTATTTGCATGCATTAATTAACCATTGGGAAACTTTAACGAAAGAGAGAGAAAAGAAAACACATTATACAGCCATAGACATATATTCAAATCTGAAATGCAATAAAGAACAACAAACCATAATGCACAAGTTTGATAAAGAAGTTCAGCAACTTTGCCTACGTCTCCGGGCCTTTTCTCTGTGAGAGAGGCTTCTTTATTTCTTTTCAAAAGCTTATTAGTACATCTTTACAATGTCGAATGGCTTCTAGACTGATCTGGTCATGTTTGCCATGATCTCTAGAATCTTGCACAACTTACGGCACCTGAAACGGATGTCCCGAGCTCTCAGAAATCGTTCGACAACATCTCTACCTCAACAACTTCCTTACCTCAAACTGGCTTAGACCTGGCTTTGCCTCAGCATCTTTGCTCTCCAAAACCATCCAAAAGATTCATCAGCTTCCCAAATGGCCTCAACATGGCCTTGGTTAAATAGTGGGAAAGTTGGTTGTCAATCTCCAACTTCCTCCCAATAATTAGGCTCTTAAAAAAACCCAATAACTCCCATTTATGAGTTAATTACATTAAAATTAGTTGAAAAGTGGTTAAAAACCCACTTTCAACCATATATTAGTTACAATATGGGCTAAAGCCCCCCAAAGGCTGGGCGCACGCCCCCTTGGACGGTCATATGCAAGTTCATATGGCCAAGTGCTTAGCCCTTAGGGCTAGCACTGGCCTTAACCCCATCGCGCTCCATTACTTGGTCACATGGCATATGGTAATGAAACCATGGCTAGCATATAAAACCACCCACCAACTATTGCAACCGCATAATATTTGGAACCCCGTGCTGTGTTACAATATGGTTACATTTAATTATATGTAACGATTACACATCACCGTTCAAACCATTTAATAAAAATGCGCGCTCGTTTGAAACCCCGAGCCTCCGGCTATATGAACATTTATATGTGTTGGCGCGAGGGCTGGGGCTAAGCCCCAACCCTTTTTCCCGCCGCTTGAACCTTTGGCTAAACTTAAATAAATATTCCGCCGAATACATTACAAGCACCACCGTCCGGCCACATGGTTAGCCCAATTCGCTGGTTCATTCGCTCCCCGGGAGGTCATGGGTTCGACCCTCGGCGTCGCCAAAACCAATTTTTACAAAACAAATCAACGAGCCAATCAAATGGTGCCACGTGGCAGCCACTGATTGGGCCACATGGCACCTTACCATTTGCCTGAATAGTGCCACGTGTCGCAATGGGATTCGCCCACGTTAGCACCTGACATGTCAACTTCCGTACGCCACGTCAGCACCTGACACGTCAACTTCCGTACGCCACGTCATCTGCCCGGTCAGTCTTTGTCGTACACCACGTAAGCCTGCCACGTCAGCTGATGACATCACCCTGCCACATGTCACCCTTCCAGTGGTGACATGTGTCACTTCGGGATTGGTCCAACTGCGCACTAAAAACGCCAAATCAGCTTGACACGTGTCACGCTCTAGAGCCGCCATGTGTCCTGTACGGAATCTGCCACGTGTCATCGTACGGACTTGCCATGTGTCGTACCCTTGTGCTGCCACGTCTCACCTGTACAGACATGCCACGTGTCATACGTATGGATGTGCCATGTGTCCCTGTACGGACTGACATGTGTCATGTACGGACTGTACGGACAGGTACAGTCAACATCCCAAAATTTTGCTTGTTTGGCTCGGCGGACAGAATGCGATATCTTCTTCATACGGACTCCGTTTGACATAAAAATTATACCACCGGAATCAGGAAGACGAGATAGACGCAATGGTGTTGGTTTCGTCGGATTCTGAGCACTTTCATTTTTGAGCATTTTTCATGCCCTGACAGCCTTCTGAATCCGATTTCAGATCACACCTCCCAACAATAAGACCTTTTGGTCCCCAAAAGGTTACTGACCACTCGACAAGCTCGGGATACGACACCCAACTTTCTCTTTGTCTCTGAAAGATGATTATATCAGGGGAAGCAAAACACAATGAAGCTGAGACATCCACTTCTGGCAGAACCAAGTGACTGCTTTCCTTCCTTCACGGTGTTCTTCTTGCTTCGCTGGTAATCCTTCCTTCTTCGTGGGTGCATGCAAAATCCCTTTTCCCTTCTTTGGACGAAGCTCTGGATTAAGCTTCCAACAGCTAGCCTCTTGATGTCCACTCTTGCTGCAAAACGTACAAGGAGTTTTTGGCATCCAGACTTGCTTAACCTTCTCCTTCTTCCGTTGTGGACTTGAGCCTTTACGTCGTGTTTCCTTCTTGGACGACATAGGTTTCCTGTACAAAGTTTGTCTCTTCCAACACTTGGCAACACAATGCTTAGGTGAAAGACAATAAGTACATGGATAAAGTTTCCACAAGTTCCGGTTTACTTGATTATGCTTGTTATAATCGAAAGGAGAATTAATAGAAACATGACCATTATACCTTCCATGTTGATCTTCACCTTTCTTTGGAGACGACTTGCATTCACTACCATAGTCCTGAAGTGGTGCGCCATTTCCTTTTGTGAAGTGTTCCTGCAATGTCTTAAGTTTTCCATTCGAAGCATCACTTGCTTCTGAAGTTTTTGAACCTTTCTTGGAAGACTCTCCAAGGTCCCCTCTTTCATATCCCAATCCTAAGTATCGATGCCTTTCCTCAACCTCAATAGGATTTACAATGCCTTGACCTCGATGTCCAAGGCCCTTTCCTTTTTCATAACCCATCTTGGTTAATATTCTCAAACCTACACCTTTTGTGTGTTTTTCGAACTCACCAAAACCAACTTGATGAGAATGAGGAAAATTTGTTGAGAAACCTTCACTGCATACCTCAGAGATGTTGTCTAAAACAGATGTAGAAGGCACTTCCTTCAATGCTTCTTTTCCTTTGTTGTTCTTTGAAGTTTTCGCTTGAACCCTGCTCTTTCGTTCCAAGTAGTCTTCATACAACACTTTCACCATCTCGGCCATGGAAAACACCGAATCTTTGAACTTCTTATCGTCTTGAGAAAGTCCTCCTGTAGATGCCATTTTCCTCCTTGAGATGTACTCTTCCCTGGTTAACATGCAAACTCAATTCCAAACGTCAACTAGCTTTCATACCACTTGATCCATCAGGATTTTTTGAAATGACTATGGTTGAGTTTTATTTGCATGCATTAATTAACCATTGGGAAACTTTAACGAAAGAGTGAGAAAAGAAAACACATTATACAGCCATAGACATATATGCAAATCTGAAATGCAATAAATAACAACAAACCATAATGCACAAGTTCGATAACGGAGTTCGACAACTTTGCCTACGTCTCCGGGCCTTTTCTCTGTGAGGGAGGCTTCTTTATTTCTTTTCAAAAGCTTATTAGTACATCTTTACAATGCCGAATGGCTTCTAGACTGATATGGTCATGTTCTCCATGATCTCTAGAATCTTGCACAACTTAGGGCACCTAAAACGGATGTCCTGAGCTCTCAGAAATCGTCCGACAGCATCTCTACCTCAACAACTTCCTTGCCTCAAACTGGCTTAGACTTGGCTTTGCCTCAACATCTTTTCTCTCCAAAACCGTCCAAAAGCTTCATCAGCTTCCCAAATGGCCTCAACATGGCCTTGGTTAAATAGTGGGAAAGTTGGTTGTCAATCTCCAACTTCCTCCCAATAATTAGGCTCTTAAAAAAACCCAATAACTCCCATTTATGAGTTAATTACATTAAAATTAGTTGAAAAGTGGTTAAAAACCCACTTTCAACCATATATTAGTTACAATATGGGCTAAATCCCCCCAAAGGCTAGGCGCGCACCCCCTTGGATGGTCATATGCAAGTTCATATGGCCAAGCGCTTAGCCCTTAGGGCTAGCGCTGGCCTTAACCCCATCGCGCTCCATTACTTGGTCACATGGCATATGGTAATGAAACTGTGGCTAACATATAAAACCACCCGCCAACTGTTGCAACCGCATAATATTTGGAACCCCGCACTGTGTTAAAATATGGTTACATTTAATTATATGTAACGGTTACACATCACCGTTCAAACCATTTAATAAAAATGTGCGCTCATTTGAAACCCCGAGCCTCTAGCTATATGAACGTTTATATGTGTTGGCGCGAGGGCTGGGGCTAAGCCCCGACCCTTTTTCCCACCGCTTGAACCTTTGGCTAAACTTAAATAAATATTCCGCCGAATACATTACAAGCACCATCATCCGGCCACATGGTTAGCCCAATTCGCTGGTTCATTCGCTCCCCGAGAGGTCGTGGGTTCGACCGCCGGCGTCGCCAAAACCAATTTTTACAAAACAAATCAACGAGCCAATCAAACGGTGCCACGTGGAAGCTACTGATTGGGCCACATGGCACCTTACCATTTGCCTGAACAGTTCCACATGTCGCAATGGGATTCGCCCACGTCAGCACCTGACACGTCAACTTCCGTACGCCACGTCAGCACCTGACACGTCAACTTCCGTACGCCACGTCATCTGCCCGGTCAGTCTTTGTCGTACGCCACGTAAGCCTGCCACGTCATCTGCTGACATCACCCTGCCACATGTCACCCTTCCAGTGGTGACATGTGTCACTTCGGGATTGGTCCAACTGCGCACTAAAAATGCCAAATCAGCTTGACACGTTTCACGCTCTGGAGCTGCGACGTGTCCTGTATGGAATCTGCCACGTGTCGTTGTACGGACCTGCCACGTGTCGTACCCTTTTGCTTCCACGTCTCACCTATACGGATGTGCCACATGTCGTACGTATGGACGTTCCACGTGTCCCTGTACGGACTGACACGTGTCCTGTATGGACTGTACGGACAGGTACAATCAGCATCCCAAAATTTTGCCTGTTTGGCTCGGCGGACAGAATGCGATATCTTCTTCATACGGACTCCGTTTGACATAAAAATTATACCACCGGAATCAGGAAGACGAGACAGACGCAATGGTGTTGGTTTCGTAGGATTCCGAGCACTTTCATTTTTGAGCATTTTTCATGCCCTGACGGCCTTCTGAATCCGATTTTGGATCAATTGGGCCTCTCCAACTTGCCACACATGCCAATGCTACCAAATCTACCTCCCAAGGTGTCCATGAAGCTGGGTGATGTCATGGTCAATATGGTGCGTCCTAGGCCTTCCAAGGCCATCGTTCCACTGAAAAGGGGTCATTCCCCCTAGGTCTAGTCCTGCCAAAGTGCCCCTGATGGGATGTCCTCTTCCTCTCAAGTGAAAAACCTATGACCATCCTCTGACCTGTCTCTGCCCCTTGATGGGGTCTCAACATCCATCTGGTGGGCTCTTCAGCTCCATGGAGGTCCGAACTGATCATCTCCCCATGTGTACCGGTCCAAATGGTACATGTCCGTCAGGTATGGTCCTGCACATCAAAGGCTATGCCCTCCATGGGATCATCATTCACAGGGATCATAGCAATGTCAATCACATTTCATCATTAATATCATCAAACATATGCATAAAATCCCTAATACATCTGCCAATAGCTCAAAGACATTACACAAGCCTACAATACAAGTCTAGGGAAAAGGCCAATGCATCCTATTGGGCTAGTGTCCACAGAAAAAGAAAGTTCCAGAGAAACCCCATCCAAGCCATGTAATTGGATGATGTGGTCAAGGGAAGTCCAAGCATGTGGGTGCAGTAAGGGCTAAGGATGCAATGTGTTACCTGTGGGTGCCTTTGTAGAAGGCGAGTTGTCCCTGTCATGGATGCATTTTTTCCAAGCCCATTTTTCCTTTATTCTTTTTGTTCTTTTATTCTTTATTTGTTTTGTTTTTGTTCAAGAGATAACCAGGGGACACTGTCTTGGCACGGTGACCAAGGCTGACAGCGTTACCCACAAGTACTTTCGTAGAAATGAGAAGGCTGGATCGTGATGAGACCCCCTTTCCCTTGTCCATGCAACCAAGAGTCATTTCCCTGGCGTGGTAACCAGCTGATGGCAATGTCATACTACTAGGTACCCATGGACCTAATAGGTTGGCTCGTAATGAGACCTCCTATCCTCTGACTAGGTCTTGTTTTATCAATTCTCTGGGTCCCTCTTGTTTCTTGCTGAGAAGATTTTTATTGCTTTCTCGGGGATCCCTGGGCGAAGCATCTCAAGGTTCATTCTTAGGCTTTTATCTTTTACCAGCATGCTTTTATCTTCTGGGCCTTTAGCCCCTTCTTCCCACGAGGTAAGGTGCAATCCTAAAAAGGTCAACCCAATGCCTGGACAAGGGGAAAGGGATAGATGAGCGGGAAACAAGATGTAAAAGTGGTATCATGATGAGAGCGGACGATGGCTTTTCAGAAATCCCCCAGTGGTAAACCAAAACCTACAGACACAGGCTTGCTAGGGCACCCTGTCAATCCCCCCAAACATGGTCAAGTGGGAAAATGTAAGATCCAAGCAGTTGTTAGAGATAAAAGGAATCATATGCATATATTTAAAGGCTTCAATGATTAAAAGTGACACATACCATGATACTTGGACCAATTACCTCATGGAGCAAGAACCTCTTCTGATACCAGAGCTAGCTGATGGTGATGGATGTTGCTGTTGCTGACGGGATGAAGATGATAGAAGAGGAAAAGGTGGGCCCTCCAGGGCCATGCTCATGTCAATCCTCCTCTCGGTACTCCATGTCTAGGACTTGTGGGCCTTAAGAAATGATCTCCTAGTTATCCCTAAAAATTGGGGATAACATCTGGCTCCAACTCGGGGACATGTGCGCACCGTAGAGGGCATGAGAACCTCATCATTTCTGGCATAACCTGCAGACTTGCTTAATCTCGATAGAAGTATTAGTAACAAAAATGGGGTGGTAATGACACCCAACATACATATGGATATATATATATATATA
>ML794721.1:202482-221596 GCA_009831015.1 Picea engelmannii | reverse complement strand
AGAGGTCAAACTAGGCAACTACACCCTGACTGACACATTCTATGTAGTTGACCTATCAGATACGGATGTCGTGTTGGGAGTACAGTGGTTATATTCATTGGGGGAGATTGGGTTCAACTATCAGACGTTGACCATGAGCTTCAAAGACGCCAGTGGATCGAGAGTTGTGCTGAGAGGCATGTCTAGAGGGGTGCCTCGAGTAGTATCAGCAAAGAGGATGGAGCGGATTTTTCATCATGGTGATTTGGCTTACACAGCAGAGTGTTGGATCACCACGCGAAAAGACTCAGAGGGTAGGGAGCAGTACCATCCACAGATCAGATAACTTTTGGGACGTTATGAGCCAGTATTTGGGCTGATACCACCAGGTAGACCACCAGACAGGGGTTTTGAGCACATGATTGAGTTAGAGGAAGGGGCTACACCAGTGATTACAGCACCCTATAGACACCCCAAGAAATTTAAGGATGAAATTGAGAAAGCAATCAAAGAATTACTCGCTATGGGGCATATCAGGTCCAATAGGAGTCCTTTTGCATCTTCAGTAGTACTGGTATTGAAGAAGGATGGCACATTACGGATGTGCATCGATTATAGAGTGCTCAACAAGAAAATGATCAAGAATCGTTACCCCATTCCACGCATAGATGAGCTGATGGATGAGTTACATGGGGAAATATTCTTCACTAAGATTGATCTACGTTCAGGATACCATCAAATCAACATCAGGGAGCAGGACATTGAGAAGACAACATTTCGATGCCATTTCAGACATTTTGAGTTCTTGGTCATGCTGTTTGGACTGACCAACACACCAGCCACTTTCCAGTCTTGCATGAACCATATCTTTAGAGGACAGTTGAGGAAGTACCTTCTGGTATTCTTCGACGATATATTGATCTACATCAAGACATGGGATGAGCATTTAGCACACTTGGGGAAGGTCTTGGATATTATGAAGGCACAGTCTTTATATGCCAAGGAATCCAAATGTGAATTTGGCATGAGGGAACTACTGTACTTAGGGCATATCATCAGTGGGCAAGGAGCACAGGTTCACCAGGAAAAGATCAGAGCCATTGTGAATTGGCCAATGCCCAAGAATCTCATGGAGCTGAGAGGATTCTTTGGGTTATGCAGTTACTATAGGCGGTTTGTCAAGGGTTTTTCATAGTTGGGAGAACCACTCATAGACTTGACAAAGAAGGGTGCTTTTCATTGGACAGAGGAATTATAACAGACATTCAACAAAATGAAGGAGGTTATGAGCACATGCCCTGTTCTAGCCCTTCCAGACTTTTCTCATCCATTCGTCTTAGAGTGCGACGCATCGGGGGTGGTGATTGGAGCAGTCTTGATGCAGGGGGGCCACCCCATTGTGTTTGAGAGCAGAAAGCTCAACAAGTTGGAGAGACTCTATCCTATTTACGACAAGGAGATGCTAGTGATCATGCATGCTTTAACCAAATTCAGGCAGTATCTGGTTGGCAACAAGTTTGTAGTGAAGACTGATCATAAAAGTCTCAAGTATTTCCTTGACCAGAAAGACCTCAGTGAGAGGCAGTAGAAGTGGGTCTCAAAGATCCAAGCCTTTGACTTTGATATTGAGTATGTCAAGGGAAAAATGAATATCATGGTAGATGCCTTGTCCAGGAGGCCAGCAGGATGTTCGATGATGGACATTTGTACATTGGAAAGCTCATTTGTTGGTAGAATACTCCAAAAACAAATTTTCTTGTGAGGTGATGGACGAACAAGTGATTGATGATAGATACCAACTTCTTCATGACGTCATTTTCTACAAGAATCGGATCTACTTGGTTCTAGAATCCACCCTGAAGGGGAAGATTCTGAAGGTGTGTCATGATGCACCAACAACAAGGCATCAGGGGTACTTCAAAACTTATAGGCAGATCAGGGAGAGATTCTCATGGAAGGGTCTCAAGGATGATGTGTTGAAACACATATGAGAGTTCATGACTTGTCAGAAGAACAAGTCCGAGCAGACACACCCCGCAGGGCTACTACAACCTCTACCCATTCCAGAGAGAAATGGGAGAGCATTTCCATGGATTTCATTACAGGCCTCCCTAGAGTGCAGGGAAAGGACTGTATATTTGTGGTGGTTGACAGATTGACCAAATTCGCACATTTCTTCGCCATACCCACAGACTACAAGGCCATACAGGTAGAAGAGTTGTTTCTCAGGGAGGTATTCCGGTTGCACGGGTTACCCAGGCAGATAGTCAGTGATAGGGATGGGCGCTTCATCAATGCATTTTGGCAGGAGATTTTCAGATTGACAGGCACAAATATAGCCACGAGTACTAGCTACCACCCACAGACAGATGGGCGACAGAGATCGTCAACAAATGGGTGGAAGGGTATCTGAGGAACTATGTGGGGGGGAAACAACGCACTTGGGTGAGATGGTTACATATGGGTGAGTATTGCTACAACACAACTTACCATATGTCTATCAGGATGTCACCATTCAGGGCATTGTACGGATACGATGCACCCTCCTTTATAGAGACTATGTTTGGGAACAACAGGGTCCTGGGGGCCAAGGATTGGGTGGAGGAGAGTCAAAGGATTCTTCAATCAACAAAGGAAAAATTGCAGTCAGCTCAGAATCAACAGAAGATATATGCAGACCAACACAGAGTTGAGCACAGTTTTGAGGTAGGGTATTTGGTTTTCCTGCGATTATAGCCATACCGACAATCCTCCTTGAAGAGGAGCGGAGCAGAGAAGTTGAAGCTGAAGTTCTACAGGCCTTACAGAGTCATCAGGAGGATAGGTGAGGTGGAATACGAGCTAGATCTACTGGAAGGTAGCAAGATTCATAACGTCTTTCATGTCTCTTGCCTTAAAAAGGCTATGGGAAAACATGTTAACATTTCACAGGAGTTGCCACCCTTGGATGAGGAGGGTCAAATGGAACTAGTGCCAAAGGAGGTACTAGAGCAGAGAGAGTGCAGATTGAGGAGAAGGATCATCAAAGAGTGCTTGGTTAGATGGAGGGGTCTGCCAGTGGAGGATGCCACATGGGAGGCAGAGCATATCTTGCAACACCCAGGATTGATGTTGCTTGAGGACAAGCAATCTCGGGAAGGGGGGATTGTGATGTCCCATTCCCAAGAGTAGGCCAGCAGGGATTGACTTAGTAGTCTATATGTTCTCGTAGACTATAGTCAGGCAAAAATAGGGAACAAGATGGAGAAATAAGGAGGAATTGATGGCTAAACGATGAATTAAGCCAAAATACTTAAGAAAAGTTACTTAAGCCTAAGTCAACGAAGAATTAGAATGAAATGGTGTTAAAAGGGGACTTAATTGACAAATAAATCACTTTAGGAGGAAAAGCGCCTAGCTTAAGTGAGGTCAATGGTGAATTAGATTGGGAAAGGTATAAAGGGAGGAATTTGACCTAATCCCTCATTATGCATTGTTATGATTTGATGTTGAGAGTTCCCAGAGGAGGAGGAGAGACGACCTTACTGTTTTGTGGATTTCTGGAGGAAACCACCACCATTGATCAGTTTCGATGTTGAGAGACACACCCTAGCCCATCAGAGATACCATCAAGGTATTTCACCGTACTACTCAGGAGTATCCATTACAGAGTGCGCAGCTCAGCCAATGAGGGCGCAAGCTAGTTTGAGGGTTTGGAGAGCTGCACAAGGCCCGTATCTAGATTGCAGTTTCCTTCCAACCCATTTGAGATCCAACCAGGGCGCTTCTATTGAGCCATCTATCATTAGATTCTGACAGTGGAATGGCACAACTCTTCTGGACAAACATTTGGTGTTGCATGTAGAGTTTCATAGCAGATCCAGACAGATCCTTCTGACCCATTTCCTTATTTGGCGAGATGATCGTTTTGAGCCATATAGCAACAAATTTCATTGTTGGAATCCTTTTGGGTGCATCCAGTTCTCTAGGAGGTGCGCAAACCCCCCTAGGGGTCCAGATCTAGTGCCTTAGAGACTGGATACGAGATCCGATACTCATCCATTTTAGTCTAGAGGCCAGGGTGCTTCTATTGGAGTAGTTTCTGGCGCATTCCGATGGTCCACTCTTCCAGACATGTTTTCTAGCTGGTAGCAGTTATCGTATTTCTCCGGAATCGCATATTTTTGCCGATCTATCCGTGCATGCATCAGATCTGCTATCATCTTTTGATCATAGGTATTTTTATGTTATTTGATTGTATTCCAGTACTGATCCATGAGATCTGACTAACGTTTATATTCTATATTTCCAGTAGGCTATTGTATTTCCCTGATTGAACTGTTATTATACATGATATTGGGCAGTTGATGTTCTCTACTTTTGCATGCATCCTTTATATGTTGTTTAAACCTTAAATATGCAATATGCACATGTAATAACCAACATGCACATGAAATAACCCACATGCACCTACAATAACCATTAATATCTCAAACATACAACTGAAATGCATCCAGAAACCCCTAGTGTATCAGATCTACAAGACATAATAGTAGATCAGTAGCAAATATCTCGATCGGTGGGATCAGGGATATTTCATATAATACGCAAAAAAATGCCTACTTACCTATACTTATCAGTGAAGTCAGATTGTCGGTTGATAGTAACGCTTGATGTGTAAAGAGTTCACTGGCAGCTTCAGGGCCTCTCCCTCCATGGTTTCTAGGTTGAAAGAGTTCGTACCTTCTCAACTCATGATTCTATAGGGGCCTGTCCATAAACTGTCAATTTTTTTGTGCATACCAGTTTTCTCCCTTCTTTTATCCCATAGCAGTACGAGATCTCCTTCAGTGAAGTTTCTTTCCTTGGCTTTATGGTCAAAGGTGTTTTTTATCTTCTCCTGATTTCTTTCCATTTGACCAAAATCATTCATCCTCGTCTCATCTAGCTCTACTAGCTGATTGATGCTTCCTTGGATTGCTTTTGTATCTGTAGTGTATTGTTGAGCGAAATGGAGGATAGGGATATGGAGGTTCACAAGAAGTTTCGCTTCTAGTCCATATACCAACTGAAAAGGAGTTTTTCCTGTGGAATTCTTTTTCGTTATTCGGTCCGCCCATACTGCATACTTTATTTTTCTATCCCAGGACTTCTTATTTTCCCCCACAACCTTCTTCAAAATATTCATGAGGTTTTTGTTGGTTGATTCTGCTAATCCGTTCCCTTGTGGGTAATAGTTGGAGGAATTGGATAGGACAATGCCATATTTGAAGAAAAATTCTACCAGAGCATATGAGCTAAAAGCTTTGGCATTGTCTATAGTGATCTTGGAAGGGACACTGAACCTAGTTATGATTCGGTCTTCCAGAAAATTCATGACTACTTCTTCGGTGGCCTTCTTTGTAGGAATAGATTCGATCCATCTAGTGAAATAGTTTGTGGCTATTAGGATCCACCAGTAGCCATTACTCGAATTGTCCTTAAATTCCCCAACAAAGTCCAAACCCCACTGTTGAAAAGGTGCTTCTATCACTACGGGTTTCAGGGGTTGTGCTGGGATTTTTGGTTTACCAGAGAAGTACTGGCAGGGATGGCAAGATTGGACATACTGGTGGGTATCGAAAAAAAGTGTTGGCCAATAATACCCGGCCCTCAGGATCTTGTGGGCAGTAGTACGAGCTGCAAAGTGTCCACCACAGTATCCAGAATGCAATCTTCCAATAGCTTCTTTGCCTCTTCTTTGTTCACACATCTAAGTATAACCCCGTCAGGATTCCTCCACCCAAGTCCGTCTTCGGTCAAGCAATATTTCATAGCTTTTAATCTCAAAGCCCTTCTTTTGTAGTCTATCAGGTGATAGGGGCAAGACAAGTTCTTTAAATAGTAGATGATATCAGAATACCATTCATCATGCTCTAATTCGCTGACCATTACATTTATTTGCTCACTCTCGCCCATTTGTATGGCTTCTTGGTTGCTCTCGATCAACATCTGGGCTAAACCTTGCCCCTTTATTATCTTGGTGGGTTTTATCTCTAAGTCATACTCTTGGATTTTGGAAACCCACTTTCCTCTAGTACCCATGCAATCTTGTTGTGATAAGACATCCTTCATGGCTGGCTACGGGACATAAGCCTTGATTTTATTATAACTGATGTAGTTCCTAAAGTGTTTGAGGGATTTGACCAAGGCATATGCTTATTTATCAGTGATGGAGTAATTCAACTAGGAATCTCTAAGGACCTTTCTCATAAAGGCTACGGGATGTTCATAATCATCAACATCCTTTTGCATTAGAACACCTGCAATAGTGTCCTGGGATGCAAACAAGAATATTATGAAATCCCGTGAGAAACCAGGACTGATCAAGACAAGATCTTGGGAGATATCATCTTTGATATCTTCAAAGGATTTGTTGGTATTATCACCCCATCTGAAAGAAACATCCTTTTTCAGCAAAACACTCAAAGGTTTTATTCTCTCGGCAAAGTTTGGTACAAATATATGAATGAAGTTGATTTTTCCAAAGAAAGGATTGCAAAGATTTCTTGTTGGCTGGGGGGTGGATGTCCTTTATTGATTGGACTCTCTTGAGATCAATGGAGAATCCTCCTTGCGAGGCCACATGTCTAAAAAATTTCCTTCATTGACCCCGAAGACAGATTTCTTAGGATTTAGCGAGATACCATACTTTATGAATCGCTCAAAAACAATCCTGAGGTGTGAGAGATGGTCTTTCCTGTCTTTGGACACGACTATAAGGTCATCTTGGTAAATATCTATAATTTTTTGTATGAGGTCTATTAAGGAAAATTCCATTTCTCTCTGAAAGGTAGCACTGACATTCATAAGACCAAACGACATCCTTAACTACACAAAGGTTCCCCAGAGTGTAGTAAATGCAGCCTTGAGTTGGTCTTCTCTTTTGAGTAAAGCTTGGTTGTATCCTGAGAACCCATCCAGCATAGACATCATCCCTGCCCCTGTAACCCACTGAAGTAGATGTTCCATGTTTGGGAGAGGATAATTGTCTTTCAAAGATAACTGGTTAAGGTTGCGGAAGTCAACACATAAGCGTATGTCACCGGTATTCTTTCGAACAACTACCAAGTTTGACATCCAAGAAGAATACCTGATAGGGGATATGATACCAGTGTCAACCATCTTTTGAAGCTCTTTCTGTATTTGGCCCGCCAACTTTGGGTTGATATGCCTCAGCTTCTGTTGGAAAGGTTTGGCCCCTTCTACCAAGGGTATGGTGTGTTGTATGACATCCCCCCTATAGGCTTTCAAATCATCATAGTTCCAAGAAAAGGTATCTCTGAATTCCTTGATGAGTGCTAGTATCTCTATCCTATCTTTCTCAGTGGTGCCCTTTCCGATTTTAA
Source organism: Picea engelmannii (assembly GCA_009831015.1). Taxonomy (NCBI): domain Eukaryota; kingdom Viridiplantae; phylum Streptophyta; class Pinopsida; order Pinales; family Pinaceae; genus Picea; species Picea engelmannii. The sequence continues at coordinate 214,250 of ML794721.1, read as the reverse complement.
CCATCCTTGGGTCCATTTATGTACCGATATTGAATTCAAGAGCTTCTTCAGCTTGTTTATTGGTCTTTTTCCCTTTGAAAACATCGTGTCTATCGAAGAGGTTTTCCAAAGGAATGCAACCTTTAGGCAAGGTATCGTTTTGAAGGTTTATAACTTCTATGTTCATGGAATCAACTAGAAAATTAATCTGCGAATCGATGAATTCTTTGCTATTCTCCATGAACCTGATGATTTGATCATCATCTTCAAAAACCTGCCAATACTCCAAGTTATCAAGGACAGAAGGTCTAAAGAGGACCTCCATCTTGCACAAGTCACGAAGTGGTCCCTCACAAGGTTACAAAGTGGAGGTAGAGAAAGCCAAGGCGTCTTCCATGTGGTTTTCTTCCTGAGGGATGGCTTCAAGTGACACTAACTTGAAGGATTTTGAAAAAGATTGGACCAAGTCTCGGTACTTTTTCAATTTCTCATTTTTTGTAGCGAACTTCATCGTCACTTGTGAAACTATGAGGTCCGAGTCTTCCTTTGCTTTCAGGTGTGCAACACCTTTGTCAATTGCTAGGTTGAAACCTAGGATCAAGGCTTCATATTCAACAATGTTGTTGGTGCAATGAAATTCCAGCCTATAAGAATGGTAAAAGACTTCACCGGAAGGGGATGTCAAGACGATTCCAGCGCTTGATCCATAGTTTGAGTGGGATCCATCAAACTCTAAGGTCCAAATTCCTTCAGACTTTTAAACGGTGTCAAAATCCAAACTTCCTTCCTGGACAATCCAATTACTTATGTCACTATCAATGCATAAGAGTTGGTCGCTTTCTTCATCAAAGGTTTTAACTAGGGATCCTACGAAAGGTTCTTTGTGGATAGCGAAGAATCCTCCTTCAGGGTGAGGGATGATTGCTTTAGATTCTTTGTCTTGGAAGATCCCCTCCAAGTGTTTTATGATATCTTTGTTGAGGATGAGACCCCAACTTCTTACGACACCTATGACTATCACATCTATGAAGAAAGGGGCGCTTGGGCAAGAATCGAAGGCAACTTCTAGCTCCTTAATGACCACTTTTTCAAATCCACCTCTGGTGTTTGATTGTGAAAGGCTCAAACCTAATTGTTGCATGATTTCCTCTGTCATAATGTTGTTTGAGGCATTCGGGTGTAAGACACAGTTGTGGAGGAAAGCATCGTTGATTTGGAGAGTGACGTAGAAGGGAGTGATATCGCCACATTTTGAGCCAACTTTTTCTACTTGATGGATAAAGATGGGAGCTTCTTCGATAGAATGATGCTCAAAGGTTTGAGATGAAGAGGTCTTGATTTCCTCCTCCTTGTCCTAGCAAGGCTCAAACTCTAAGGGAGTTTCCTGAAAAGAGGTATCATGTACATTGGTATGGGAAAAACTCCATTTCCTTTTGGGAGGTGTGAGTTCAACTTCAAAGATTTTCGGGGTCTTAGGTTCAACAAGAAAAGAATCATCGGTGTCCCAAAGGTCATTACTGCGTGAAAGGTTAACCTGACATATGTAGTCTTCAAATTCAAGATTTATCTCAATTTGATAGGCTAAATCTTGTGTTTCCTCTAAGGTTGAGGGCGACTGGTCCTTGAGGGTAAACTGCAAGAGGCCTTCCAATGAGTTCAAATAATGTTCGAGGATAGCTTCCTATGAGTTGAGATTTGTCTTTACCTTTTTAAGGAGAAGGTTGAACCTATCATTGAAATCCCTGATGCCCTCAGAGGAACCATTGCAGATATTAAGGTACTGAGAGTAAGAGTCTTGTGTACATTCACAATTGCACCACCTTATTTTGAAATATTTTTCCAACTCTTTAGGAGTTTTTATGCCTCCCTTTGGGCAAGCTTTTATCCAGACCTTGGCATCCCCTATAAGAGAACTTGAAAAAATTCTCATAAATATATCGGGATGTCCCTGATTGGTTTGATGAAACTCAAAACTGTCACAAAAATGAGTCCAATGCAAGTTACCAGAAACCCCTTTCCCTGAGAAAAGTGGCAACCAGGAATTGGCATCTTTGGGCAAATCATGCAAACCACCTTGGATGTTTCTTAGGTCAAAGTAGCTGAAAACCTCTAGGTGAGACCACTTGTGTAGGTTAGATGGAGGAGCAGGGCTTGCAAGGATAATAGTGGCCACAGTAGGGGGGTTTGAATACGGACGTTTGCTATGGGTCATCATTGGTGGAGTCACCAGATAATTTACTTGAAACTATCAAAGAAAAAGGAAAAAACCCAAGTGGAGTTGTCAGGTAAGATTTGTAAGATAAGGAATCTAGAGGCAAGGCTTACCAAAAAGTGTCGTCTGAGGAAAGTTTGACTCGGTGTTTCCCGGCAACGACGCCAAAATGTTATCGCATAGTTTGTATATAGGAGAACGGTTTAAAGAATAAAAGGTCAAACTGGCGAAACAGAGACCTTCCCCACCCAATGTCACCACAATGGGGAGGTTATTTCTATTTAGGGAGGTCAGGCCCAGGGGAGACATCCTTGGTGACCTGGGGTTTTGAAGAGGCTAAAGGATAACAGGAATAAGATAAGTTTCCCCTTCACAGATCACCACCAAAGATAGTCCCGACTAAACAACCAATAATAAAGTGTAACCAAAGAAAAGAAAAGCACCTACTTGAGACAAAGCAACAAGGAAACTGATGTGTGCAATCTTGGTTAGTACTTTATATAAATCAATGACTATCTGATAATTAATATAAGCAATTTAAAAGTAAATATTGACGAAGTCAATGTTTGCAGAATAACAGTAGCAGTAATGTCACTTCACCAATCAATACTAGAACGATATAGCATTCAATGTAACAAATGACTTCTTAACTTAATTAATGCCTTTAACTACCATTCAATTGCTCATAAAGTGAAACGTTGCTGCATCAAGATGAGATAACCAAGGGTGATGTTAGCAATCTAGGGTTAGTAGGGTTAGCTAGAACTTAGGGTTAGGATAGTTAGGGTTTCAAAAGGCTTAAAGAGTTTGTTTATGACCAATTTCACTTCAACGCAAGGGGGTCTTAGAGATCAGTGCCTTAAAGGGTAAAATGGATTCAGCTAAGTGAAGGATGCAGAAGCTGAAGGAAGTAAGGGGGAAAACGGCTAGCTCATAAGATCAAGACAGGAGGGTTTGAGAGTGAGAGTGTTGTTGAGATTTGGATACCTTAGAAAGTGGTCCCCATGTGCTTATGAGTCTCTAAGCACAAAGGGGGAAGACTATTACCCTTGTACTTTACTTTATGATTCTAATTTCACTTTGAATTAGGTGTTTTAAGTCAAAAGTGAAATATGTCACTTAAGTCATAAAGTGACAATTAATTCACAATGTGGGTGAATTAATAGACATAAAGCAACTAAGGAAAGTGGGTTTCCTTAGTGAGATTATTGGAGTTGATCTCACCCATTGATTAGATTTGGCTAGATCTAATCTAGGCCATTGATCTTTTAGGGTTGGCATGAGGAGGCTAAAGAGAGGTTAAAGGCATTTTGGAGATTCATTCTTCACTTGAGAGTTTTGGAGAAGAGAAGGAGAGCGCATATCTTGAGGAGGAGAAGGGCGCACTTCATGAGGGTTTGAGATAAACCCTTGAGAGCTTGAGGAGGATCTTGTGTTAGCTTGGAGCTTGCATGGAGAGGTTATCCATGGAGTCTTAGCTTTCCTTTCTTGGTCAGGAGCATGCATATGGAGGAGGGGTGCATCTTGAGGAGGAGGGGCACATTTATTATCCTTCAGTTGCTCACTGGGAGAGGAGGACTTGTCAGATCAGGATGAGATATGATGCATAGGGAGAGGAGAGCTTGGGCACTAGTTTTTGTGGAGAGGGACTTTCAGTTTCAGGTTCAGTTTATTTATTGTGATCATTTCTGCTTGGAGGAGGGTGCATGAGTTGAGAGGACTGGCAGCTACCTAGTAGCAGATTTGCTTGGAGGATTCGAGCTCTGACAGTTTCTATGGAGAGGTAGCACAGGAGAGGACATTCCTGTGGAGGGATTTCTTCATTGGGCTACAGATGAGCTTGGGTGCCTCAGTTCAGTACAAAGGGAAACAAAGGGAGAGGGCGCACCACAGTTTGGGCACTTCTTTCTTTGGGTCTTGTGGCAAGGCTCGTGAGGAGCTTTCTATGTATACAAGTTCCATTGTATTTCATTACTTGTTGTATCTCTTGCTTTAATCACAATTATATAGACATATATCCCAAACTGGTTTTCCTCGGGGGGGTTTTATCCAGGGTCATGTTGACCAAAAATACCTGTGTCAAATTTATGCATGTTTAGTAGTGTAGATCAGCATTTTAAAGTTCAATATCTAGAGGTAGTTTTATGTGTTTTAAGCTATATTCCATGTGCTAACATTGAGATAAGAAAACACTTGCAAGGGCACCTTAAAAGAGCACTTAACCTATAAAACATTGAGTAGAAAGTGGGATGATTGTTTGCTGTCCTAAAACAGCAAAAGAAGACAACTATACAATTGAAACTTAGAGCCATATTAAGGTCAAGGAAAGACCTTAGATGGCAGCCTCATAGGACCTCAGATAATTTCTACATGGTATCAGAGCCAAAGGTGGCTTAGACTTGCTGATTTTGGAGCACTTTTTGTGTAGTTTGGAGAATTTTTTATATCAGATTTATTGGACAACAAGTTTACAGTCCAAAACAGTGGGTAAACTTCAGATCTGAAGGTACCTCTCTTTGATTGCCAGTTGCACAGCTCAGGGCAGATTTTGGACAGCTAGTTTACAACGTTGGTGGACAGTTGTGGGCAGATTTGTTGGGCTGATTTTTTGACACTTGTGGACAGCCTCTTTTCACACCTGTGTGGATAGGAGTGAGGCTATAGAGATGACCTCTTTTCACACCTAGAGATTAGGAGTGAGTTCGTGGATTCACTTGCCTCTTTTCACACCTGTGTTGACAGGAGTGAGGTAGTGTTCCTTTACATTGGGAGCATCAGAGTGAGCACAATTGGCAGACATGTCAGTATCTTAGATGCGTGTGGAGGACAGGCTAGTCGGGGCTAGCAATTGGTCTCCTTGGAAGGTGAGGATGGTCTTTGTCTTAGAGGACCTCGAGCTATGGGATATAGTCGAGGAAGTTGTTCCTCCCATTCCTGTCACTGCTCCTGTCTTGGTAGTATAATTCAAGAGGAAGAACAACAAGGCAAAGAGGATCATATGTGATGCTGTGAGAGATCACATTATTCCCCACTTGACTGGGAAGACTTGTGCATTTTAGATGTGGGCATCTTTGTGCAATTTGTACGAGAGCTCTAATGAGAACCGGATTATGGTTCTTCATGACCGACTGAGGGGCATTCACATTCTCGAGGACGAGTCGGTTACTTCATTCCTTAGTAGATACACACAGATCAGAGATGAGTTGGCAGTCATCGAAGAGGTTGTGAACCCTAACTCTTTGGCGAGGCAAGCTATGAATAGCTTCACCAAATCGTGGGGTCCATTTGTATGGGGCATTGTTTCTAGGGAGGTTATGCCTACATGGGAGAGGATGTGGGATGAATTCATCCAGGAGGAGATTAGACTTGCAGCCGAGGCTTCTGGACAGCAGCAACAGCAACAACAGACAATTTCTGGTGATGAGGAACTTGCTCTTTGGATAAAGGGCAAGAAGAAGACTGGCCGTGGAGGTCGGCAACGTCCCAAGGTTGGGGCCCCACCACAGGGAGGAGAGAGTAGAAATAGCAGTGGGCAGAGGAGAGACATGAGCACAGTGAGATGCTTTGCTTGTGGAGATATGGGTCACTATGCAAGACAGTGTCCCAAAAAGAAGAAGAAGCAGCAGGATGGGTCAACAATGACAGCAGAGGAGATAGAGTTCAGTGATCAGTTTTCCAGAGAGTGTGCATTCATTGCTACTTTATCTACCATTACACCATCCAGCATTAGTTGGGGAGACCAAGTTGATGAGGACCGCCTGACACACAGTAGTGATTCAGAGAGAGATCAGACTCAGTGTCCCTGGACAGATTCAGAGTGGGTGACTGGTCCACCCAGTATAGCTACAGTTTCAGAGCAGCCGAGTAGATAGAGAGTTGGTGCTACAGCTTCAGTGCATCAGAGGATGATGAGGAGGACCAACAGGGAACCATAGAGGCTTGAGCCTCACATGGATTATGAGACGGGCAGATCAGGTTCTGGATCCACTTTAGGTGGAGGTGACTTGGCGAGAGGCCAAGTTGATGAATCTTGGTGAGAGACCAAGAGGGGGAGACTCTTGGTGAGATTCCAAGAGTAGAGACTCTTGGTGAGAGGCCAGGAGTAGGAGGAAATCCTTGGTGGGAGACCAAGGTGGAGATATTCAGTGTGATGCCGAGATCTAGGTGATCTTGGATAGATGGAGAGTCAGTGCCATTTATAGATCATACAGATTGAGTGGATCTGTGACAGAGTCCACTTTCAGCGATCAGGGTACAGCCATACTCACCAAGCATATTCCAGGAGGCAACCATGTCCACTGCAGGGATGATATTGGTGGTGACAAGCACTTTCCTCGGTAAGAGGGAGTGTTGAGATTTGGATACCTTGAAAAGTGGTCTCCATGTGCTTATGAGTCTTTAAGCACAAAGGGGGAAGACTATTACCCTTGTACTTTAGTTTATGATTCTAATTTCACTTTGACTTAGGTGTTTTAAGTCAAAAGTGAAATATGTCACTTAAGTCATAAAGTGACAATTAATTCACAATGTGGGTGAATTAATAGACATAAAGCAACTAAGGAAAGTGGGTTTCCTTAGTGAGATTATTGGAGTTGATTTCACCCATTGATTAGACTTGGCTAGATTTAATATAGGCCATTGATCTTTTAGGGTTGGCATGAGGAGGATAAAGAGAGGGTAAAGGCATTTTGGAGACTCATTCTTCACTTGAGAGTTTTGGAGAAGAGAAGGAGGGAACATATCTTGAGGAGGAGAGGGGCGCACTTCATGAGGGTTTGAGAGAAACCCTTGAGAGCTTGAGGAGGATCTTGTGTTAGATTGGAGATTGCATGGAGAGGTTATCCATGGAGTCTTAGATTTCCTTTATTGGTCAGGAGCATGCATATGGAGGAGGGGCGCATCTTGAGGAGGAGGGGCGCATTTATTATCCTTCGGTTGCTCACTGGGAGAGGAGAACTTGTTAGATCAGGATGAGAGCTGATGCATAGGGAGAGGAGAGCTTGGGCACTAGTTTCTGTGGAGAGAGACTTTCAGTTTCAAGTTCAGTTTATTTATTTTGATCATTTCTGCTTGGAGGAGGGCGCATGAGTTGAGAGGACTGGAAGCTACCTGGTAGCATATTTGCTTGGAGGATTCGAGCTCTGACAGTTTCTATGGAGAGGTAGCACAGGAGAGGACATTCCTGTGGAGGGATTTCTTCATTGGGCTACAGATGAGCTTGGGCGCCTCAGTTCAGTACAAAGGGCAACAAAGGGAGAGGGCGCACCACAGTTTGGGTACTTGTTTCTCTGGATCTTGTGGCAAGGCTCATGAGGAGATTTCTATGTATACAGGTTCCATTGTATTTCATTACTTGTTGCATCTCTTGCTTTAATCACAATTATATAGACATATATCCCAAACTGGTTTTCCCCGGGGGGGTTTTATCCAGGGTCATGTTGACCAAAAATACCTGTGTCAAATTTATGCATGTTTAGTAGTGTAGATCAGCATTTTAAAGTTCAAGATATAGAGTTAGTGTTATGTGTTTTAATCTATATTGCATGTGCTAACATTGAGATAAGAAAAAACTTGCAAGGGCACCTTAAAAGAGCACTCAACCTATAGAACATTGAGTAGAAAGTGGGATGATTGTTTGTTGTCCTAAAACAACAAAAGAAGACAACCATACAGTTGAAACTTAGAGCCATACTAAGTTCAAGGACAGACCTTAGATGGCAGCCTCATAGGACCTCAGATAATTTCTACAAGTGTTGCTAAGGCAAGGCTCTTTCATCAAACCCTAAAAGAAAACGGCCCTAGGTGTAGATGACCTAGGCCTGGGATGTGCTCTTCCTCTTGAGACAAAAAGGTACAACTAGCATAAAGGAAGAAGGAAAGAGGAGTGTAGCTATGGCTAGGCTCTCTCTTTCTTCTTCAATGGTTTAAGGCTTCTCTATCAAGGGACATGAGACAATGACCTACTTGTGTGTTTGTCCTGTAGGGTTTTGATTCAACAATATTTATAAATAGATGCAAGAAATTAAACTACAACCATTCAATCAAGAAGTTTTGCAGAAAAATACTTACAAATCATCAGAAAATAATCATGCAAACCCTAGTTGTAAACCTTCCTTCAAGAGAAACACCATAGAATGCCAAAAATCTCTTCCTTCAACAAGTGCGCCTTCCTTAAATCAACCAATTACGCAAATAGGGCACAAATTTCAGACCTCACTAATGAGTGAGTGAGAGATGATGATAAAATGAGGATAAAACTCCTCAATATATAGTGTATCAATGACCTAATTTACTTTTTAGGTCATAAAAAGGCCGACAAGGTGATAATACCAAAATCATATTGTTTTTACATTAAATTGTCAAACTAAATCCTAAATCAAGTTGAAAAGGAAATAAAATCCCCCCTCAAAGGAGACGCTAACTCCTTCTGAGGCAAATGGGACATCCTGGAGCAAAACGTTAGCCCTCATTGGGCCTCTCCAACCTGCCACACGTGCCAATGCTGCCTAAGCTGCCTCCCAAGGCATCCATGAAGCTGGGTGACGTCATGGTCAAGATGGTCCATCGTAGGCCTTCCAAGGTCCACGTTCCACTGAAAAGGGGTCATTCCCCCTAGGTCTAGTCCTGCCAAAGTGCCCCTAATGGGACGTCCTCTTCCTCTCAAGTGAAAAACCTTTGACCATCCTCTGCCCTGTCTCTACCCCTTGATGGGGTCTCAACATCCATCTGGTGGGCTCTTCAGCCCCATGGAGGTCCGAACTGATCATCTCCCCATGTGTACCGGTCCTGTTATCGCTCAGTTTGTAGGATAGGTTAAGAAGCTTGAAGGGCAGGAGTCAAACTCGCGTAACAGGAGCTTCCCCACCCACTGTCACCTCGATGGGGAGCTCTTTCTATTTAGGGTGGCTAATCCCAAGGGAGATGTCCCTAGTAATCTGGGGTATTGAAGGAAAAGGATCAGGGGGTTAAGGCTCAAAGGTTAAGGTAAGCTTTCCCTTCACATATTACTACCAAATGGATAGTCAAAGAGAAGGAATTCCACTGAAAAGGCACCTATTTATGATACAAGGAAAATAAAACTAAAACGTGAAAACAGTGGTTAGTACTTCAAATTGTTATTGACTATCTTTAATATATACACATGAGCTGAAATAAATGTAATTATTGACAAAGTCAATGATTTCAATTAAAGCCAAGACTTATAATATTACTTCCTCAACAAATACAAATGATAGAGCATTCAATGTATAAAATTTATCTTTAAATTTACCACAATGCTTTAAATATCATTAATGTGCTCACATGCAAAAGGTTGTTGTGTCAAGCCTACTAAGGATGATGTCAGCCCTAATCTAGGTTAGTTTTGGTAGGCAAGGAAGTGGATGTTTTTCTAAATAAGCCAAGGAAAATATTCAACACTTCAATGTAAATGATAGATGACAAAGCCACAACGTTTTACACCAAACAAGAGATCAAAATAGGCATGACGTCACTAGCTAGTTAGGGTTAGTATGACGCTAGGGTTAGTTAGGGTTTCAATTTTTGAAAGTTTGAAATATTGTTTTAACACCAAAGACTCAACGTTGCATTTATTAGACTAGTGCCTAGGGTATTATGGAGTCAAGGAGTGAGACTAAAGGCTTGGAAAGATCTAAACCTAAGGACGGGATAGTTAGGCTTAATGGTGTTGCAATGGCAGGGCCACTAAGTCAAAACCCTAAGGGGAGGAGGCTCATTCCGGTGTAGCTTAATCTAGGCCTCATGCTCCTCCCTCTTTCCTTAAGACTCTTTGGAAAAATGGCTAGCTTCAAAACATAAATCTAGGGCTGAAAAGTGTTGTTGGGGCCAAGGATTTTCAAACCCTAAGAGTCAAACCCTAGGTGTAAAATCAATTAGGCCTAGGACGTCTTCTTTCTTCAATTTATGTTTCAAAACTAACTTAGAAAAATGAGAATTAGTGTAGCAATGGCTAGGCTATATTCTTCTTAATCAAATGGCTAAACAAGTTTTTTATCATGGGGACATGAAGCAAGGACCTAATTGTGTGCTTGCTCCCTAGGGTTTCAATGATTAAGCAAAATAACAACAATGTAACCATAAAAGTAAGATATTTAACCTACAACCATTCAATCAAGAAGTTTTGCATGAAAAATATACTTACAAATCAATGAAGAGATAATCAAACCCTAGTTGTAACACCTTCCAATGATAAAAACACCATACAAATGCAAAAGATAATCCTCCCAAGTGTAGCGCCTCAACTCCAAGAGCCAATAGTCCAAGACAAAAGACTAAAAATAGATCTCTCACAAGAGAGTGAGTTGTCTTATTTCTAAAATGAGGCTCAACGTCATCTACTTATATCATCGAAATGGCCTTTAATTACAAAATAGGTCATTAAAAAAGACGACAAGGCCGACTTAACAATATTACATTATTTGTCACATTAAATGCTAAAATGTCAAATTAAGAGCTAAAAAGGGAGACGTCAGGCCCCTCTGAGGGAGACATTGGCCCTTTTTAGGCATCATCATCATCCAGAAGGAAAAACGTTGGCCCTTCTAGGGCTCTTGTAGGCTGCCACATGTGCCAAATGATCCAAGCACACTCCCACATCCTCTAGAAAACGTCCAGCCTGCCCTGGGTGGCGTCCTGTCCATCAAAGCCATCTTCTCATCTGCAGGGGGTGATCCCCCTTAGGTCGATCTCTGCCAAAGTGTCCTGGTGAGGGAATCCTTCTGTCTTCTTCATGCAAGGGCTCATCATGACATTGTCTTGCCTCTGCCATCCCAACAACCATTTGCTGGGCTCTTCAGCCCCATGGAGGTCCGAGCTAATCATCTCTCCATGTGTACCGGTCCTCTGGTACCTTTCCGTCGGGTATGGTCTTGCACATCAAAGACTACACCCTCCATGGGCTCATCAGTCCTCGAGATCATAGCAATGCAAATCATATTTCATCATTAAAGTTATCAAATAAATGCATGAAATCCCTAACATATCATCTAAGATCTCAAAGATATTACACAGATCTACTATACAAAGCTAAGGAAACCGACAGAACAACCTATTGGGATAACACCCACAAGAGATGGAAAGTTTCCTCAGAAGATCATTCAAGCCATGTTTTATGAGGTGATATGGTTTAGGGATGTCTAGTCACAGTAAGACCAAGGGCAGGTGTTGTCTGTGGGTGCCTTTTTAGGAGGCGAGATGTACCCGTCGTGGATGCATTTTTTCCAAGCCCTTTATTGCCTTTATCTTTTTATTTATTGCTTTTCTTTCTTTTTTACTTCAAGTTCTGACCAGAGGACACTGCCTTGGCTTGGTGACCAGAGCTGACAGTGTTACCCACTGGTATCTTCACAGAAATGATAAGGCTGGCTCATGATGAGACCCCCTTTCCCTTGGCCATGCAACCAAAGGTCACTGCCCTGGTGTGGTGACCAGATAGTGGCAATGTCATACCGCTGGATACCTATGAACATAATGGGTTGGCTCGTGATGAGACCTCCCATCCTCTTGGTTAGGTCTTGTTTTATTATTTTTCTTAGGGTCCCTTTAGTTTCTTATCGAG
>ML794721.1:176778-202326 GCA_009831015.1 Picea engelmannii | reverse complement strand
TAGGTCTTGTTTTATTATTTTTCTTAGGGTCCCTTTAGTTTCTTATCGAGAGGCTTTTTACTGCCTTCTCGGGGATCCCCTGGGCGAAGCATCTCTAGGTTTTATTTCCTATGGATTTTATCTTTTACCAGTTGCTTTTACCCTCTGGGCCTTTAGCCCCTTCTTCCCACAGGAAAAAGTGTAACCCTCAAAGGTCATCCTAATGGTCGGACTAGGGGAGTGGGATGGATGAGCGAGGTATAAGATGTAAACATGATAAGATGGTGGGAGCAGAGAATGTCTCTGTAAATCCCCCTTGGTGGCTAACCAAAACCCATGAATATCAACTTGCTAAGTCACTCCATAAATCACCCCAACAATGGTCAAGTGGATTAGTTTAAGATCCAAGCAGTCATCAGAAATGAAAGGAACCTGATGCATATATAAGAAGGTTATAACGATCAAATATGACACATACCATGATAGCTTGGACCAATTACCTCATGGAGCAAGATTCCTCTCCGATGCAAGACCAAGCTAGTGGTAATGGAAGTCGCTACTGCTGACAGGAAAAATCTGACGAAGAAGAAGAAAGATGGGCCCTCCAGAGCCATGCTCAAGTCAATCCTGCTCTCTGTACTCCATGTCTAGGACCTGTGGGCCTTGAGAAATGATCTCCTAGTTATCCCTAGATATCGGGGATAACATCTGGCTCCAACTCGGGGACATGTGCTATCTGTAGAGTGCATGAGAACCTCAACAATCTCTGGCATAAACCTGTAGACCTGCTCACACTTGACAAGAAAGCATCAGCAACACAAGGTGGGGTGGTATTTCCACCCCGCAAAATAATATAAGCATGCATATGAGATAAAACAATCAAGATGCATATATAAGGGAAACAAACAATATATGGTATAATACATGGAAGTGCCTACCTACTCATACTTACCTGTGCTGTCACGTGTCTGGAGGGTAGTAACGCTTGATATGTAAAGCATTCACCGGTAACTTCAGAATTTCTCCTTCCATTGTCTCCATGTTGAAGGAATTTGTACCCGCGCAGCTTTTGATCTTGTAAGGGCCTCCCCATAAGCTGTCAAATTTCTTGTGCATGCCAGGCTTCTCTTTTCTCTTGTCCCACAAGAGTACAAGATCTCCTTCAACGAAACTTCCACCCTTGGATTTGTGGTCAAAAGTGTTCTTTACTTTCTCTTGGTTCCTCACCATTTGACCCAAAGCATTTCTTCGAGTCTCGTCTAATTCTATCAGCTGGTTTATTCTTCCTTGGATCGCTTCTGCATCTGTGTCGTATTGTTGTACAAATCGGAGGATGGGAATTTGGAGATTCACAGGGAGCTTTGATTCAAGTCCATATACCAGTTCAAAAGGAGTTTTCCCTGTGGACTTCTTTGTTGTTATTCGATTTGCCCATACTGCATACTTTAATTTGCTATCCCATGACTTGTTATTTTCTTCGACAACCTTTTTTGGAATATTCATGAGATTCTTATTGGTTGATTCTGCTAGTCCATTCCCTTGTGGGTAATAATTCGAGGAATGAGATAGGGTAATGCTATATTTGAAACAAAATTCTACCAGGGCGTAGGAACTAAAAGCTTTGGCATTGTCCATAGTGATCTTGGAAGGTATCCCAAACCTTGTTGTGATCTGATCTTCTAAAAAGTTCATGACAACTTCTTCAGTGGCTTTCTTTGTAGGGATCGATTCAACCCATATGGTGAAATAGTCCGTAGCCGTCAAGATCCATCGATATCCATTACTCGAATTGTCTTTGAATTCACCAATAAAATCCAGGCCCCATTGCTGGAAAGGTGCCTCCACTACCACTGGTTTCAAAGGTTGGGCTGGGAGCTTTGGTTCTTGTGAAGTATTTGCAAGGTTGGCAAGACCAAATGTGTTGATAAGCATTTGAGAAAAGGGTCAGCCAGTAATAACAAGCCCTCAAAATTTTGTGGGCAGTGGTACGTGCAGAAAAATGTCCACCGCAATACCCAGAGTGTAATTCCTTCAAGATCTTCTTTGCCTCATCTTTATTCACACATCGAAGTATAACGCCATCAGGATTCTTCCATCCAAGCCCATTTTCTGTCAGGCAATATTTCATGGCCTTCAAACTCAAATCTCTCCTTTTGTGATCTACCAGGTGATCAGGACATGACAAGTTCTTCAGATAATAGACTATGTCAGAATACCACTCATCATGTTCCAGTTCATTTACTATTACATTGACCTGCTCATTCTCACCAATCTGTATGGCTTCTTGATTGCTTTCAGTCAACATCTGGGCCAAACCTTGTCCTTTTATTATCTTGGTGGGTTTTATCTCTAAATCGTACTCTTGGATTTTTGAAACCCACTTTCCTCGGGTGCCCATACAGTCTTGTTGTGATAAAACATCCTTTACAACTGGGTACGGAACATAAGCCTTGATTTTATTATAACCAACATAATTTATGAAATGCTGGAGGGACTTAACCAAAGCGTAAGCCTATTTTTTTGTGATGGTATAGTTCAATTCTGAATCTCTCAAGACTTTTCTCATAAAGGCCACGGGATGTTCAAAGTTGTCAGCATCCTTCTGCATCAATACCCCTGCGATGGTGTCCTGGGATGCAAATGAGAAAATGATGAAATCTCGTGAAAAATCAGGACTGATCAAAACCGGGGCTTGAGAGATGGAATTTTTTATATCTTCGAAAGATCTATCAGTCTCTTTTCCCCATCTGAAGGCAACATCCTTCTTTAGCAGAGCGCTTAGAGGTTTTATCCTTTCAACAAAGTTAGGCACGAATCTGCGGATGAAGTTGATTTCCAAGAAAGGACTGCAGGGCTTTTTTGTTGACTGGAGGATGGACATATTTTATGGATTGGACTCTTTCAGGGTCAATGGAAACTCCTCCCGATGAGGCCACGTGTCCCAATAGTTTTCCTTCGTCAATCCCAAAAACATATTTTTTAGGGTTTAGTGAGATGCCATACTTTCTACATCGCTCAAAAACAATTTTGAGGTGGGAGAGATGGTCTTTCCTTTCTTTAGACACTACTGTGAGGTCATCTTGATAAATCTCTATGATTTTTTGTATGAGGTCTCTAAAGGCATAGTCCATTTCTCTTTGAAAAGTAGCACCTGCATTCATAAGACCAAACGACATTCTCAAGTACATAAATGTTCCCCAGGGCGTAGTAAATGCAGTTTTGAGTTGATCCTCCCTTTTGAGCAAAACTTGGTTGTATCCTAAGAATCCATCCAGCATTGACATCGTTCCTTCTCCCGTGACTCGTTGAAGTAGATGTTCCATGTTCGATAGAGGATAATTTTCTTTCAACGACATCTGGTTGAGGTTACGGAAATCAACACATAGGCGGATGTCACCATTTTTCTTCTGAACAACCACTAGATTTGACATCGAAGAATACCTGATCGGGGCTATGATACCTGCCTCAACCATCTTCTGGAGTTCCTTTTGTATTTTCCTTGATAACTTCGGGTTGATGTGCCTTAACTTCTGTCGAAAAGGTTTGGCTCCCTCAACCAAAGGTATAGCATGTTGAATAACGTCTCCTCTATAGGCCTTCAATTCATCGTAGTTCCAGGCGAAGGTATCCTTGAATTCTCTGATGAGATCCAATATTTCCTTCCTCTCTTTTTTGGTAGTCCCCTTTCCGATCTTGACTGCTCTTGGATCCATCTCATTACCAATGTTGAACTCCAGGGCTTCCTCAGCTTGTTTGTTGGTTCTTTTTCGTTTGAAAACATCATGTTTGTCAAAAAGGTTCTCCAAAGGAATACAACCTTTCGACAAAGTATTGTTTTGCAGGTTGATGACTTCCAAGTTCATAGAATCAGCCAGGAAATTTATCTGTGTATCTATGAATTCTTTTCTATTCTCCATGAATCTGATAATTTGATCATCGTCTTCGAAAACCTGGCAGTGCTCTAGATTGTCAGGAATAGAAGGTCTAAAAAGAACCTCCATTTTGCACTGATCATGAAGAGGTCCTTCGCATGGTTTCAAAGTGGACGCTGAGACAGCCAGAGCATCTTCCACATGGTTTTCTTCTCGAGGAACAACTTCAATCGATATCCTTCTGAAGGTCTTTGAAAGAGTTTGAGCTACATCTCGATACTTATTTAACTTCTCCTTCTTAGTTGCAAACCTCATTAGAACCTGTGAAACGATGAGGTCTGAATCCCCCTTTACTTCCAGGATTGTGGCTCCCTTGTCGATAGCCAGGTTGAGTCCCAAAATTAGAGCTTCATATTCAGCCACATTGTTAGTGCAACGAAACTCCAATCTATAAGAATGATAAAAGATCTCACTTGAAGGAGATGTTAAAACTATTCCAATGCCTGATCCAACACTTGAGTGTGAGCCATCAAATTCTAATGTCCAGATTCCTTTTGTTTCTTCGACTATGTCCATATCCAATTTTCCTTCTTGGACGAACCCATCACTTAGATCGTTGTTAATGCATAAAAGTTGCTCATCTATCTCATCACGGTTTTCAACTGGTGAACCGACAAAGGGTTCATTGTAGATGGTATAATATCCTCCTTCAGGATGAGGGATGACAGCCTTAGACTGTTCTCTGTGAATGCTTCCACTCAGGTGTTTAATAAGGTTATCACAAATGATAATCCAAAAATTATTAACATCATCCACAATGACCACATTAATTTGGAAAGGAGCGTCAGGACAAGAGTCGAATGCCATCTCAAGGTTTTTAATGGTTCCCTTTACGAAATCATCTCTGGTGTTAGCTCGTGAGATTTTCAGGCCCAATCCTCGCATAACCTCTTCTGTCATTATATTGGCTTTGTCTTCTGGGTGTAGTAGACAATTGTGGAGGAGAAGATCATTGACTTGGAGGGAAACATAAAAGGGTTTAAACTCAATATTTTAGGAATTGGGTCTCCTACTTGATGGATGAAGAGAGAGAAGTCTTGAATGGGATTCAGGTCCATGCTTTTGGATGCATCCCTACCTTCATCCTTTGAGTGGGCCTTCTTCAACAGAGGCTCTTGGGAGGAGACATCACTCTTATGAGAAAGGCTCCATTTCCTTTTGGTAGGAGCTAATTCGATTTGGAGGATGCTTGGAGGTTCAGGCTCTGGCATAGGTTCATTGCCTGGATCCCATGGTTCACAATTCATGTTTCTTTCCTCAATAAAGTCATCAAAATCAAGATTTCTCTCAATCTCAAAGGCCATATCTTGTGCTTCTTCCAAAGTTGTTGGCGATCAGTCTCTGACTTTGAATTGCAAAGTTCCTTCTAAAGAAGACAGGTACCGATCGATGATAGCTTGTTCTGAACCAACCTTTGATCAGATCTTTTTGAGGGAAATATTAAACCTATCAGTGAACTCTCTTATACTTTCACAATATCCCTTGCAAATGTTGGAGTACTGAATTAAAAGATCTTGCGAATTTTCTTTATCACACCACCTTACTTTGAAGGCTTTATGTAGCTCTTCAATGTTCTTTATGCTCCCTTGGGGCATCCATCAATCCAGAGCTTAGCATCTCCTGTAAGGGAACTCGCAAAGAGTTTCATAAAAACATCAAGATGGTCTTGACCGTCTAGATGAAAGTCAAAACTGTCGCAAAACTGGGTCCAATGTGAATTTCCGGAAGTACCCTTTCCTGAAAAAGATGGTAGCCAGGAGTTTGCATCTGCGGGCAAGTCATGTTCTCCTCCTTGGATATTCTTGAAATCAAGGTAGTTATAAATCTCTGAGTGAGACCATTTATGAGGATTTGGATTGACTGGAGGCATAGGGTTTGTTATAGTGGTGGTGGTCACAATAGTGGGATTTGAATACAACTTTCCACTACGAGTAGTCATTTTCAAAGGAAGTCTCTTTCCAAAAAGTGACTTGACAACAGGTGAATTAGCAGGAGGCTTCCTTTTGAAGGCTAGAGGAGGGTTATTGAACCTCCTTTTGGTTTGTGGAGTCGCCATATAGTTTCCCTGAAACTACCAAAGAACAAGGGAAAAAGGTAGTGGAGTCGCCAGGTAAGCTTGAAGAACAAGTCTTTGAGGTAAGGCTTACCAAAAGGTTTGTCGTTGAGGAAGTTTGACTCAGTGTTCCCTGGAAACGGCGCCAAAATGTTATCGCTCAGTTTGTAGGATAGGTTAAGTAGCTTGAAGGGCAGGAGTCAAACTGGCATAATAGGAGCTTCCCCACCCACTGTCACCTTGATGGGGATCTCTTTCTATTTAGGGTGGCTAATCCCAAGGGAGATGTCCCTAGTAATCTGGGGTATTGAAGGAAAAGGATCAGGGGGTTAAGGCTCAAAGGTTAAGGTAAGATTTCCCTTCACAGATTACTGCCAAATGGATAGTCAAAGAGAAGGAATTCCACTGAAAAGGCACCTGTTTGCGAGACAAGGCAAATAAAACTAAAACGTGCAAACAATGGTTAGTACTTCAAATTGTTATTGACTATCTTTAATATATACACATGAGTTGAAATAAATGTAATTATTGACAAAGTCAATGATTTCAATTAAAGCCAAGACTTATAATATTACTTCCTCAACAAATACAAATGATAGAGCATTCAATGTATAAAATTAATCTTTAAATTTACCACAATGCTTTAAATATCATTAATGTTCTCACATGCAAAAGGTTGTTGCGTCAAGCCTACTAAGGATGACGTCAGCCCTAATCTAGGTTAGTTTTGGTAGGCAAGGAAGTGGACGTTTTGCTAAATAAGCCAAGGAAAATATTCAACACTTCAATGTAAATCCTAGATGACAAAGCCACAACGTTTTACACCAAACAAGAGATCAACATAGGCATGACATCACTAGCTAGTTAGGGTTAGTATGATGCTAGGGTTAGTTAGGGTTTCAATTTTTGAAAGTTTGAAAGATTGTTTTAACACCAAAGACTCAACGTTGTATTTATTAGACTAGTGCCTAGGGTATTATGGAGTCAAGGAGTGAGACTAAAGGCTTGGAAAGATCTAAACCTAAGGACGGGAGAGTTAGGCTTAATGGTGCTGCAATGGCAGGGCCACTAAGTCAAAACCCTGAGGGGAGGAGGCTCATTCCGGTGTATCTTAAACTAGGCCTCATGCTCCTCCGTCTTTCCTTAATACTCTTTGGCAAAACGGCTAGCTTCAAAACATAAATCTAGGGCTGAAAAGTGTTTTTGGGGCCAAATCTTTTCAAACCCTAAGAGTCAAACCCTAGGTGTAAAATCAATTAGGCCTAGGATGTCTTCTTTCTTCAATTTATGTTTCAAAACTAACTTAGAAAAAGGAGAATTAGTGTAGCAATGGCTAGGATATATTCTTCTTAATCAAATGGCTAAACAAGTTTTCTATCATGGGGACATGAAGCAAGGACCTACTTGTGTGCTTGCTCCCTAGGGTTTCAATGATTAAGAAAAATAGCAACAATGTAACCATAAAAGTAAGATATTTAACCTACAACCATTCAATCAAGAAGTTTTGCATGAAAAATATACTTACAAATCAATAAAGAGCTAATCAAACCCTAGTTGTAACACCTTCCAATGATAAAAACACCATACACATGCCAAAGATAATCCTCCCAAGTGTAGCGCCTCAACTCCAAGAGCTTATAATCCAAGACAAAAGACTAAAAAGAGATCTCTCACAAGAGAGTGAGTTGTCTTATTTCTAAAATGAGGCACAACGTCCTCTACTTATATCATCCAAATGACCTTTAATTACAAAATAGGTCATTAAAAACAACCGACAAGGCTGACTTAACAATATTACATTATTTGTCACATTAAATGCTAAAATGTCAAAGTAAGATCTAAAAAGGGAGACGTCAGGCCCCTCTGAGGGAGACGTTGGCCCTTTTTGGGCATCATCAGCATCCAAAAGGAAAAACGTTGGCCCTTCTAGGGCTCCTGCAGGCTGCCACATGTGCCAAACGATCCAAGCACACTGCCACATCCTCCAGAAAACGTCCAGCCTGCCCTGGGTGGCGTCCTGTCCATCAAAGCCATCATCTCATCTACAGGGGGTGATCCCCCTTAGGTCGATCTCTGCCAAAGTGTCCTGGTGAGGGCGTCCTTCTGTCTTCTTCATACAAGGGCTCATCATGACGTTGTCCTACCTCTACCATCCCAGCAACCATATGATGGGCTCTTCATCCCCATGGAGGTCTAAGCTAATCATCTCCCCATGTGTACCGGTCCTCTGGTACCTGTCCGCTGGGTATGGTCCTACACATCAAAGACTACGCCCTCCATGGGCTCATCAGTCCTCGAGATCATAGCAATGAAAATCATATTTCATCATTAAAGTTATCAAATAAATGCATTAAATCCCTAACATATCATCTAAGAGCTCAAAGATATTACACAGATCTACTATACAAAGATAAGGAAACCGACAGAACAACCTATTGGGCTAACACCCACAAGAGATGGAAAGTTTCCTCAGAAGATCATTCAAGCCATGTTTTATGAGGTGATATGGTTTAGGGATGTCCATTCACAGTAAGACCAAGGGCAAGTGTTGTCTGTGGGTGCCTTTGTAGGAGGCGAGTTGTACCTGTCATGGATGCATTTTTTCCAAGCTCTTTATTGCCTTTATCTTTTTATTTATTTCTTTTCTTTCTTTTTTACTTCAAGGTCTGACCAGAGGACACTGCCTTGGCTTAGTGACCAGAGCTGACAGTGTTACCCACTGGTATCATCGCAGAAATGATAAGGCTAGCTCGTGATGAGACCCCCTTTCCCTTGGCCATGCAACCTGTTATCCCCGATATCTAGGGATAACTAGGAGATCATGTCTCGAGGCCCACATGGTTCTAGACATGGAGTACCGAGAGTGGGATGGACTTGAGCATGGCCCTTGAGGGCCCATATCTCTTCTTCTTCGTCAGATTTGTCCTGTCAGCAGTAGCAGTTTCCATCACCACCGACCTGGGCTTGCATTAGAGAGGACTCTTGCTCCATGAGGTAATTGGTCCGAGGTATCATGGTATGTGTCATATTTGATAGTTTTAACCTTCTTATATATGCATTAGGTTCCTTTCATTTCTGATAACTGCTTGGATCTTACACTAATCCACTTGACCATTTTTGGGGTGATTGATTGGGTAACTTAGCAAGCTGATATTCATGGGTCTTGGTTAGCCACCAAGGGGGATTTGCAGAGCCATCGTCCACTCCCACCATCTTATCATATTTACATCTTATACCCCGCTCATCCATCCCATTCCCCTAGTATGGCCACTAGGATGACCTTTGAGGGTTACATTTTGTCTTGAGGGAAGAAGGGGCTAAAATCCCAGGGGGTAAAAGCAACCGGTAAAAGATAAAAGCCATAGGAAATAAAACCTAGAGATTCTTCACCCAGGGGATCCCCGAGAAGGCAATCAAAATCCTCTCGATAAGAAACTAAAGGGACCCTAAGAAAAATAATAATAAAAACAAGACCTAACCAAGAGGATGAGAGGTCTCATCATGGGCCGACCCATTATGTTCATAGGTATTTAGTAGTATGACATTGCCACTATCTGGTCACCAAGCCAGGGAAGTGACCTTTGGTTGCATGGCCAAAGGAAAGGGGGTCTCATCACGAGCTAGCGTTATCATTTCTGTGAAGATACCAGTGGGTAACGTTGTCAGCTTTGGCCACCAAGCCAAGGCAGTGTCCTCTGGTAAGATCTTGAAGTAAAAAAGAAAGAAAAGAAATAAAGGAAAAATGAGGCAATAAAAGGGCTTGGAAAAAAATGCATCCATGACAGGTACAACTCGCCTCCTACAAAGGCACCCACACACAACACCCACCCTTGGTATTACTATGACTGGACATCCCTAAAAACCATATCACCTCGTTAAACATGGCTTGAATGATCTTTTGAGGAAACTTTCCATCTCTTGTGGGTATTATCCCAATAGGTTGTTCTGTTTGTTTCCTTAGCTTTGTATAGTAGAGCTGTGTAATATCTTTGAGCTCTTAGATTATATGTTAGGGATTTCATGCATATATTTGATAACTTTAATGATGAAATATGATTTACATTGCTATGATATCTAGGACTGATGAGCCCATGGAGGGCGCAATTTTTGATGTGCAGGACCATACCCAGCGGACAGGTACCAGAGGACCGATACACATGGGGAGATGATTAGCTCAGACCTGCATGGGGCTGAAGAGCCCGTCAGATGGTTGATAGGATGGCAGAGGCAGGACAATGTCATGATGAGCCCTTGCATGAAGAATACAGAAGGATGCCCTCACCAGGACGTTGTGGCAGAGATTTGACATAGGGGGGATCAACCCCTACAGATGGGATGATGGCTTTGATGGAAAGGACGCCACCAGGACAGGTTGGACGATTTCTGGAGCATGTGGTAGTGTGTTGGGCTTGTTTGGAACATGTAGCAGGTTGCAGGAGCCCTAGGGGGGGCCAACGTTTTGCTCCTTGTATGTTGATCTTGCCTAAAAAGGGCCAACGTCTCCCTCAGAGGGGCCTGACGTCTCCCATTTAGCTCATATTTTTGACATTTTAACATTTAATGTAACAAATAATGGAATATTGTTAAGTCAGCCTTGTCGGCTTTTTTTAATGACCTATTTTGTTAATTAAAGGTCATTTGGATGATATATATTGAGGACGTTGAGCCTCATTTTGGATATAACATAACTCACTCTCTTGTGAGAGGATTCTTTTTAGTCTTTTGTCTTCTTATTGGCTCTTGGAGTTGAGGCGCTACACTTGGAAGGATTATCTTTGGCATGCATATGGTGTTTTTATCATTGGAAGGTGTTACAACTAGGGTTTGATAAGCTCATCTTGGATTTGTAAGTGTTTTTCTCATACAAAACTTCTTGATTAAATGGTTGTAGTTTAAAATTCTTACATGTATGGTTACATTGTTACTTTTATGCTTAATCATTGAAACCCTAGGGAGCAAGCACACAATTAGGTCCTTGCTTCATGTCCCCATGATAAAGTCTTGTTTAGCCATTTGATTAAGAAGAACCTAGCCTAGCCATTGCTACACTACTTCCTCTTTTTCTTGAGTTAGTTTGAAACATAAATTGAAGAAAGAATACGTCCTAGGCCTAATTAATTTTACACCTAGGGTTTGAAAATCCTTGGCCCCAAACAACACTTTTCATCCATAGATTTATGTTTTATAGCTAGTCATTTTTTCCAAAGAGTCTTAAGGAAAGAGGGAGGAGCATGAGGCCTAGCTTTAGCTACACCGGAATGAGCCTCCTCCCCTTAGGGTTTTGATTTGGTAGCCCTGCCATTACAACACCATTAAACCTAACTCTCCTGTCCTTAGGTTTAAATATTTCCAAGCCTTTAGCCTCTCACTTTGACTCCATTAACCCAAGGCACTAGTCTAAATTGCAACATTGAGCCCTTTGTTCTCAAAACAATCTTTCAAACACTCTTGAATTGAAACCCTAACTAATCCTAGCGATTCTACTAACCCTAACTAGCAAGTGACGTCATGCATATTTGATCTCTTGTTTGCTATAGAACATTGTGGCCTTGTCACCTAGCAATTTGCATTGATGTGTAGAACATTTTCATTGGTTTAGTTTGCAAAACATCCACTTCTTTGCCTTTCAAACTAACCTAAAACTAGGGTTGACATCACCTTTGTAGCATAGTGACGCAACAACAATATTTATGTATGAGCACATTTATTGCGTTATGATATAATAAAGATTGATTTTATACATTGAATGCAAGTATCATTTTGTATTTATTGAAGAATTAATATTGTAAAACATAAGCTTTAATTGCAATCATTGACTTCGTCAATAATTACATTTATTATTGCTCATATGTATTAAAGATAGTCATTAATATTTTGAAGTACTAACCACTCTGGCATATTTTAGTTTTATCATTGCCTTGTCTCGCAAACAGGTGCCCTTTCAGTGGAATATCTTCTCTTTGACTATCCTTTTGGCAGTAATCTATGAAGGGAAATCTTACCTTAACCTTTGAGCCTTAAACCCTTGATCCTTTTCCTTCAGAACCCTAGATTACTAGGGACGTCTCCCTTGGGATTAGCCACCCTAAATAGAAAGAGTCCCCCATCAAGGTGACAGTGGGTGGGGAAGCTCCTGTTACGCCAGTTTGAGTCTTATCTCCAAGCTACTAATCCTATCCTACAAACTGAGTGATAACACAACCAAAGGTCACTTCCCTGGCGTGGTGACTAGATAGTGGAAATGTCATACCGCTGGATACCTATGAACATAATGGGACGGTTCGTTATGAGACCTCCCATCCTCTTGGTTAGGTCTTGTTTTATTATTTTTCTTAGGGTCCCTTTAGTTTCTTATCGAGAGGATTTTTACTGCCTTCTCGGGGATCCCCTGGGAAAAGCATCTCTAGGTTTTATTTCCTATGGCTTTTATCTTTTACCAGCTTCTTTTATCCCCTGGGCCTTTAGCCCCTTCTTCCCACAGGACAAAGTGTAACCCTCAAAGGTCATCCTAATGGCCAGACTAGGGGAGTGGGATGGATGAGTGGGGTATAATATGTAAACATGATAAGATGGTGGGAGCGGACGACGACTCTGCAAATCCCCCTTGGTGGCTAACCAAAACCCATGAATATCAACTTGCTAAGTCACTCCATCAATCACCCCAACAATGGTCAAGTGGATTAGTGTAAGATCCAAGCAGTCATCAGAAATGAAAGGAACCTGATGCATATATAAGAAGGTTATAACGATCAAATATGACACATACCATGATAGCTTGGACCAATTACCTCATGGAGCAAGAGTCCTCTCCGATGCAAGCCCAAGCCAGTGGTAATGGAATCCACTACTGCTGACAGGACAAATCTGACGAAGAAGAAGAAATATGGGCCCTCCATGGCCATGCTCAAGTCAATCCCACTCTCTGTACTCCATGTCTAGGACCTGTGGGCCTCGAGACATGATCTCCTAGTTATCCCTAGATATCGGGGATAACATGTCCAAATGGTTAAAAACAAATGTGCATAAGGCTAGCGATACCAGAGCAAGAAAAAATATTATGAGAAATGACTTGAACAAAGAGCTAGAAAAATTAAAAGGACATAAATATGCGAAAATAAAAATTGTATTATCAAACTAGTTTCGACCTTTAGGGTCTCATCAGTGATACAAATTAATCTTTTACAATGATGTCCTTTTATGGACTGCGTTCTAGTGCAAAAAGCAGAAGGATCCCAAAAGTCGAGTAGCTCAACCGTTGGAACTGTTGGCGCAGCCCGAGAGTCGGGAACAGAACTGACTACCCAATACCAAGGATTGATGAACTATTGGAAGAATTGCATGGGGCCGTCTACTTCACTAAGATTGACCTTCGTTTTGGCTACCATCAAATCAAGATGAGGGAGGAAGACATCTCAAAAACAATTTTTAGATGTCACTACGGTCATTATGAGTTTTTGGTGATGCCCTTTGGGTTAACCAATGCCCCTACTACGTTCCAATCATGTATGAACCATGTATTCAACAAGCAGCTAAGGAAGCACCTATTAGTATTCTTTGATGACTTGCTTATTTATAGCCGGACATGGGAGGAACATCTTAGAAATTTGGACCAGATTTTGTCAATTATGGAGGAACAGTCGTTGTATGCTAAGGAGTTCAAATGTGATTTTGGAATGACAGAGGTCCTTTATCTAGGACACATTATCGGAGAAAAATGGGTACAAGTGCATCAGGAGAAGATTGAATCCATCATGGAATGGCCCTGATCTGGATTATTTTCGGCACGAAATGAGAGTGGAGATATAATAAAGAAATGTACAAAGATATTGCAGATATTCAATAATATAACAGAAATGTATCAGAGATGCAACCATAAACACATATATACAGTAATACACGATTTCTATTAATCAGAGAAATGTATAGAGACTGTAAAAATACAGAGTGAAAGACTCACTAGAATGGTGGTAGCTTATCTCTGAGAAGCGATGTGACGTCTACTCGAATTCACAAGAAGATGGTTACAATGAGGCTCCGAAGGCATTTTTACAATAAATAGGAATGCCAAAAGTCCTAGACATCCAAAAACCTAACCCTAGGAGATGAAGCACCAAAAGTCATGTGGGCCCCGTTTGGGTAAGTGAGTACATCAACTTCTCGGGGTCGTAACTTTTGCATACGATCTCTGTTTTAGGCATGTGATAGCTCGTTGGAAAGGTATCGTCGAGGAGATTCATTTTGGGGGCTCAATCATGCTTTTAGCTATCATTAAGAACTTATATCTCGAAAAACCTTCATTTAGGCCCTCAAAATGGCCCCGGAAGTTAAAACCTGCTAAAAATAATAAATTGCCAAATTTGCCAGAAAATAGTTTTGAGCCAGTCGGAAAAGGTGGGTGGCCACCGATATCCACCTAGATCAGGCCCACTCCTAAGACACTCACAGAGTTGAGAGGATTCCTGGGAATGTGTTCATACTACAGGAAGTTTATCAAGGGATTCTCTCAATTATGTGCACCCTTGACCAATTTGACTAAGAAGGGAGCATTCAAGTGGGACGAGGAGGCTCAAAAAATGATGTACAAGATGAAGAAGGTGATGAGTACGTGCCCAGTTTTATCCTTTCCAGATTTTAGTCTTCCATTTACCTTGGAGTGTGATGCATCCGGGGAAGGAATAGGGGCCGTACTGATGCAGAAGAGGCATCCTCTTGCCTACGAGAGCTAGAAACTTCAGGGTCCTGAGATACTCTAGAGAATTTATGATAAAGAAATGCTAGCTATCATGCATGCATTAGCCAAATTCCGTCAAAACTTGGTAGGTGCTCGGTTTGTTGTCAAGTCAGATCATAACAATCTCAAATACTTACTGGAACAGAAGGACTTGAACGAGAGGCAGCTAAAATGGGTAAGCCGAATATAGGCCTATGATTTAGACATTGATTTTGTCAAAGGAAAGAATAATGTGGTGGCAGATGCCTTATCCAGGAGACCATCCATCCTTTCCATAACAAGGATAACAGTTGATTGGAAAGACCAACTACTGATGGAGTATGCAAGGGATCAGTTTGCATTCCAACTTCTGGACGGATAGGTATAAGATGAAGATTTCAAGGTTATTAATGACCTCATCTACTACAAAGACCGGATCTTCTTGGTTTCTAGGTCGGCCCTCAAGGCCAAGGTATTGTAGGCATGCCATGACTCACCAATGGCCAGACATCATGGGATCAGCAAGACATACAGGCAGGTGAGAGAAAGATTCTTGTGGAAAGGGCTGAAGGAGGATGTGATTAGGCATGTCAAAGAGTGTGCGACATGTCAGGCAAACAAGGACGAGCACACACACCCAACAGGACTTTTGCAACCCTTGCCCATTCCGGAGCACAAATGGGAAAGCATATCCATGGATTTCATAACTGGGTTGCCAAAGACGCAAGGAAAGGACTGCATATTCGTAGTAGTGGACAGGTTAACGAAGTTTGCACACTTCTTTGCCATAGCTACTGACTTCAGTGCAGCACAAGTGGCCGAACTATTTTTCAGGGAGATTTTTAGGTTGCACGGCCTCCCCAAGACCATTGTCAACGATAGGGATAGCAGGTTTATGAGTACTTTCTAGCAGGATTTATTTCGGTTGGTTGGTACGGCCTTGACCCCTAGCACCAGCTATCACCCACAGACAGACGGACAGACAAAGATTGTCAACAAGTGGGTGGAAGGCTATCTCAGAAACTATGTGGCAGGGCAACAAAAGGCATGGGTCAAATGGTTGCATTTGGGAGAGTATTGCTACAATACCACCCATCATATGTCTATTGGCATGTCTCCATTCAGAGATTTGTATAGCTATGATCCCTTATCATTTGTATAGATTGCATTCGAAGACAACAATGCATCGATGGTACAGGATTGGATACAACAGAGCCAAGACATTATCAGGGAGTTGAAGGATCATCTACAGAGGGCACAAAACCAACAGAAGGTCCAAGAAGACAAGCACAGAGTTGACCAGACTTTTGAGGTTGGCGATTTAGTCTACTTGAGGTTGCAACCATACAAGCAGGCTTCCATTAAAAGAAGAGGAGTGGAGAAACTGCAACCACATTTCTTTGGACCCTACAGAGTCAGCAGGAGGATAGGGGTCGTGGCCTACGAGCTGGAGCTTCCACAGGGTAGCATAATTCACAATGTTTTTCATTTCTCATGCCTTAAGAAAAACCTCGGTCAACACATCAGGCCTATTGAGGTATTACCCCCCATGGATGAGGAGGGACAACTCATTTTGATTCTGGAGGAGGTTCTAGAAGTCTGAGAGAAAAAACTCAGAAATCGGAGCATCAAGGAGTACCTGATCAGGTGGAAGGATTTACCCATTGAGGATGCCACTTGGGAGCAGGAACATGTTGTAATAGAAGCAGGTTTGGAATTGCTTGAGGACAAGCAAGTTTAAGAAGGGGAGACTGTAATGTCCCCCACCTCTTAGAGAGGTGAGGAGGAGACTCAGTGGCCTGGGCACCCCCACTAGGTCATAGTCTTACCCTGAAGGGAGAAGTCAATGAAGCTAAAAGTTATATTTTTAAGTTGACTTAAGAAAGGAAAAGGGATTAAAGGTAAAGGATAACTCAACAGAATAATAGAAGATTAAACCTGGGAGTTAACTTAACTCAACAAAGGATTAGAAGAAAAAGGTATAAGTAAGAGGTTGGGGTGCACCTATTATTCATTCTGGTTTTGGATTAGCATTTTCTATTGCTCTTGAGCATTCAGTTTGGGGGTTTTGCTGTACAAACCCTTGTGAGAAACTCAATGGTGAAATATCCACTCACCTTGTTCCACAGCTTGGTCTCGGGGATGAAAGACTCCTCCACACCATTCTAGTCTCAGTTCATCTCCATCCAACTCTTCAGAAGGTAGCATGCCGTACTGTTCTTGTGATTCCAGCAAGGCCGCACCATCATCTAGAGGGAGGTTCGATCCAGCTTATCCAGAGGGCCTGGGGCCATTCTGACACCTGGGTTTTGTTTGCAGGGGCATGTTCATCAATTTGAGGAATTTTTTGGAGGGTTATCATTCCCATATCATTATCTGCAGATTGGGACATCTTAGAGCCATAGGGGGCTTCCTATGATTCAGAAAAACTCAGATATAGAGAGATCTGCTTGTGATCTGGTCATGAAACTTCTTCCATGGGACTTTCTTAGCCCGATCTACATTCTGGGAGAGTTTCAAGTCATTTGGAATTTTTTTCCTACAGGGACGAGTGTATTGGGGTTTCAACTTTTCAGGAGGGTGCAACTCCCTTAGGAGGTTCATTAGTTGAAGGGGTTACACTTGGACGTTGGGCCTGAAACTCCTGGAGGAAGTCCCCGCTGCCCTGATCTATCAGTGGGACGAGTTTGAGCTCATTTGGAGCATCTTGCCATCAAGGCCAAATTCTTGAGGGTTTCAGTCTTCACTTGGAGCGTGACACTATTCAGCTAGAGGGTTTGACATCCAGATCTGCTGGGTATTGGTCTTCATTACTTATTCATCCTTTGGAGGCTTCTTTTGTATCTGCAGATCATTTTGTAGTAGCTCATATCTATTGATTGTACGACCATCTGATGTTTATGCCATATCAACCATCTATTGTATTGATTCTTCATAATAAAAAGGTCAGATCTTGTTTTTGCTTTTATATCTTGATTATGTTATGATCTTCATGTGTTGGATGAATCTTGTATGCACTCAATAAACACCTGCACAACAATAAATCAGTAGTAGTTAGTGATACCAAGTGAAAAATTTGGCTTGGGATCATTACATCCTACCTCAAGAAGGCTCAAAAATGGAAAGAGAAGCAAGACCTAAGTTACGTTCTACCTACCCAAAAGATCACAAGTGGGAAGAGGCCATACCACTGCTTCCCCTATAGGTGTGAGTCACTAACAAGCAAGAAAAATGAAGCAAACAAGCAAGAAAAATGTAGAAAATGAAAGGGTGGGTTGAGAAATAGCTACCAAACCCCCAAAAGGGTTTTCTAGTGTTGTGTGCTCCTTCTTTGGGTAGCCAAAAGCCTCTCAACCAGATCTGATATACCTGCAAAAACAACAAGCTTTTCTTGCTAGTATGGCTACACACAACCAAAAAGAAGTTAAGGAAAACCCTTGCCTTTTTAGGGCAAGAAATTTCCACAAGAAAAATAGATGTATTTGATTGATTTGACCTACTTAAACAATCATATTCTATCTGAAAATGAAATGTATGAGAAGCAATATAGATGAAGAGTAATAGGGTTAGATAAAATGGAGCATGTGAGAGCTTCAAGTGACCCTTCTCCTTGAAGGAGTTCCCAATGAAACCCTAGAGATAAACCTGCAAGATCCGTTCAAACAACATGCATACAATAGACAATATGTTGATGTATTGAAATAAAATGACACTTCTATTTTATTTAACACATCAAGATATATAAACCCAATAAGCATACGCCCTATTAGATCTACTTAGATAACACTTTACCTAAGATCTAGTGTTGCAAGCATCTAAAAATACCATTACAATGTTACCTCCCATGCATAAGAAAAAGAAGCATACGCCTTAGTCTTCTTGTTATCCTCCAAATTTTCTCCTTTATTGATATTACTCAAGAAAAATGGTTTTAGAGAGAGAATCCTCCAAAACCCTAGAGCATAGAATGGAAATGAAATGAAATGAATGACTATAGAGAGAGTTGGAAATCAAGTAGCATAACAATAGCTGAAGATATGGTGTGTTGGGGAAGAGAAATGAGATCTATTTATACTTGGAGAGGAAAACCTACCTCTCTTGGATCTAAGCCTAGTGTCCACAACCAAGCAAATGAATAGATCTCAAGGCTAGGGCGCACCATCTAGGGTTTGAAAACTAGATCTAGGGTGTAGAAAGGATGTAAAATGTTGGGATAAAGAAAAATGAGTGTGGGAGGCCTTTGGATTGATTCCAAGGAAGGTGAGAAGTCTAAAATAATTTTTTTTAATTATTTTTGAGTTTTCTAGAAGAGGGGGGGCGTAACTCCTCTTGGAGGGTGCACCACATGGGGGAGATGAAAGGTTTTAGGTGTTGGGATGAGGTAAAGAGGTGGGGGGAAGCTTCTAGGATGGGACGTGAGGGTTAAAGGGAGTGAAAGAACATGAGAGGGGGCCAAGAAAAGTCACAACATTCATCCACCTAGGAAAAACGTCAATCCCCCTAGGGGGTCGTAACTTTTTGATGTGGAGGAAGAAAAAGGGGCTAAACAAGGCTAAAAAAGGTTGGGAGGGTCATGTTATTCTTAGGGGGTCTCTCTCTAACCATAATTTCACCTTTTCACATCCTCTAACTCATTATTACAATTTTTACATTTTGCCATGTTTGGACTTTAGCAATTAAAATTGTTTTTTTAGACTGACTGGCACTTGGAGGAATTATTGCAATTGTGAGGGAAAAACTCAAGGGAAATCACTAAGGCTGAAAAACTGAATTGATATGCTGAGGATAAAAAACCCTTTGTGAAAGGAACTCTCCCAGTGAACCGATCCCAAGGTAACTGACCTAGACATGACTCATGTAGACCTATTACATTATTAACCCACACACGGGTGCGAAAATTCCCATTACAAAAAGAAGTGTTGGGGAAAAACAATGCCCTGTAGAACCAAAGTCTTCGACAAAATTGCATCTGATGATGCATCTCTTCATGGCACATGGATTTGACCACCGATGCTAAATGGACGGTCAACAGTCAGAATGCAACGAAACCAAAGCCAACCTATGCGAAATGGCTTATAATGATGAAATATGATGAGAAATGCAAGATGGACCCCACAATGCCTCTCAATAACCCCTGTACTCGCTATAACATCCATCTGGCTACTCTGGTCATCATAAACCTCTACACTGTGATGATGTCCCAAAGTGGGGACATTACAATCCTCCTTGCTAGAAAATTGCTTGTCCTGAAGCAATAACCAAATCCCCTCTTATAAAATACTAGGATCCCATGTCCACTTGTGGGATACACAATAGAACCCATCGAAAGATGAACACTCATACACTCTGCCCCCTGGGTCCCATATCAAGTCATGAATTGCTAGCCCCTGGGAAGCATAACCCTGAAATATACCAACTCTGGAAGTCTCCTGCATATGACACATGGCCTCATCTCGGAATGAATCCATCCTCCAAGTCTCTACCAATATCCATACAACCTCCATCAACTGCACATGATGATGCCAGAATGAGGTGCTGCAAGACCTCCGTGAGACACCCCCAAGCGATGCACTCCTCTCAAAACTGAATCTCAATGGAAAGTTAGAACAACTTCCACCTGTAAGGGTCCGCTCGCCTCTATCAGTCAGTGAAATTCCCAACCCTGCAATCTTTGGGTCCCATGCTAACCTCTATCGAAGATCACCCTATTGGGCCAACACTATTCTGACCATGAATGTCTGCTCCCTGCATACATCCTGAATTGTCCTCTTCTCGCTCCTCCAGCTGAAATACCTATGAACATTGGACCTACTGTCCAGAAACTGTATCAGTACAGACACCTCTGTATAAGAAGTACATTTCCAAACATCTCCATTCCCTATCATGATGATCAAGAGGGAGAAAAGGTCTCGCCCCATAGGAAAATTACTTGTAGACCCACTCCAAACCAACTCAAGGTGGAGTGTGTGGCTCTCTAGCGCAACCTGGGTCAACATGAACATCCTGCTAACAAAACAAACTCCCGGATCCCATGGAAAACTTGGAAGTTTATCACTTCCAGTCTCCACTGGTTGCTCCTGTGTCAGACTGATCACTGTCGGAAGTCCCCCATGCTCATCCTCACGAGTATCTATATCTATGTCGGCCTTTGAGTTGTCTGCTATCATCTGGCCTATGATGCTAATTATCACACACAAGGCCTCCACTGTCTTCCCATCACAACCCATCTCTATCCTGTTGTATTCCATAAATGCACTCATGTCATGTGGTTTCGGCCTAACCACTCTCCATGTCTCATCTCCCATGCAACTGTTGATACTTCGAAGGTGACCTCTCATAACTATGTGCTACTGCAAGGGAAGGGAATATACATGCTCCCTGAAGGGTGTCTCCTCACTGCACATCAATACACCCCTCTGGATCTCACTATAAACCTCTGCATATCTCCGCGAGTCATCAATCACCACTATATGCTCCTGCATACTAAGGTAGTCCCCTGTATACCCCTGCAACATCATGGATCCTGGGTGTACTACTAGATCAACCTCTACATGATGATCAATCCCTCTTGGGACACAAATGTAAGTATCATCAAAACTGCCCCTGGCTCTGGAGCCCCCATGTGTAGGTGAGTGCATGACTGTATCAAATATCCTCTCATGCACCCCCGGACTGTAACTCTCCATACTCATCAGTGATCCTGTGCACACCTCAAGCTCCTTCATCAACTGGTGCTCCTCTACCAAACTACCAACATCCTCCCGTGATGTGACTGAATGATGTATCTGGGCATCCACCAAGATAGGTGAAGTGGATCTCTGACGAATCTCCTCAAGGAGCTCCTTTGATCTGGACTCTGATTCTTGAAGGGCTATCTGTGTGCCTCTCAAGAATCCTCGAGTGCTCTCCAACTCCTGAGTAAGTCTGTCTACCTCCACCTCCTGCTCCCTCAAAGCCTCATGATACCTCTCACCAATCCTTAATAGGTAGTCCCTGTCAGTCAACAACTGCTAGTAATTAGTCCTCGTCATAGATACTCTCTCCCTGAGAGCATGAAAATCACCCATGACAAATCCCTCATCTGAACTACCATGTGCCAATAATGCTCTGCAACAGTAATCTGCCATCACTGCATGCATGTCATCAATACGTCTAGTGGTTGCCATGATCATAGCCTCACTAACTCTCAATTGTGTTGCTAAGTGGTGTGACCCCTGATCACAGTCATGCTGAGGTGCCACCTCATACCCCTCACTGCTAGTGTTAGTCCTACTATTCAACTCTGGAATCCCCAAAAACACCCTCTACATAAGACAACGTACTGAACTGTCCATTGTCTACTGTGTTGCTGGGTACTCCTGTATGCCACTGCACCCCATCACTAGATGTTATCTCCCCCTGAATCACACTGTATCCTGTATGGGTAGCCGTATCCTCCTGTGCACTCAACCTGCTACTATCATCTGCGCCTGGATCCCATATAGATGTATCCAGACATGTGCTATGGTCATCCTGACTACTAAAGAGTGCATCCTCATCAATGCAGGTCGATCCTGGAAGTGAGTGTCCCATCAACCTGTCAGCATCCACAATCTTCTCAACTAATGGAGTCTCCAAAAACTGTGACTCAATCTCCTCTGGTTGATCTGTATGTGTAAGTTCCACTGTCTGTACTCCCTATATCTCCTCCTGGATTGGTGGATCTACATGTCTATGGTGTGCATCCCTCACACAAGTTTCATCAACCCTATTTGACATGCCACTGACCTCCTAATGTGACGTGGCTATCAGGGGTGTCTGGAAGGATGACATATGTCTCACGACCATCATAGAAAGCTCATCATCTCAAGGTGATAACATGTGTGACTCCTCACTAGTGTCACCACCTTGTTGAGGCGTAAGATCATCAATGGTATGTGATATGTCTGTTGAGACACTGGTGCTATTTTCCTGTCCATCCAGCTGCCTATCCACTACACAAGGGTTATCATCCTCCTCAAGCGTGCTAGTAGCATCATCCTCTATACAAGAGCCGCTATCAGTAGCCTCTCTACAAGAGTCACTGTCATCATCAGAATTTCCCAAATCATCATCTATCGCTCCATCCTCACACATCTCATCATCACTGTCATAGTGTGCCTCAATAGTGTGCTTCTGGTCCTTACCCCTGCACCTATGATCTGGTTCCCACGACCTCTTACAACTATAGCAAGGTTGTGTGCTCCTAATGGGTGTGGGACTCCTCTGTTCTTTGAACCATCTAGCTACTTTTGTTCTCTTTTTACCTGCTAAGATGATCCCATGTAAAATATCCTCTTTTCTCCAACTGGGCTTTCTAAAGGCTACATACTGAGGAAAGGTTATTAGAAACCTATTTTCCTCGCTAAGGCCAGAATATATTACCTCCAAGCATGTTATCTCAAAGGATATCTTATCCATTTCTTTCCAACTATCCATTTATCCCTATGAGAGACCCCCCAGGTTGGAAGGATTTAAGCTCTGATACCAATGTAATGTTCCCAAGCCATTATGCCTGGAACATCATGGTTTTTGGTGTCTTTTAAACTTTTTATGGTTGTGGTATTTCGTCAAACACTTGGCTGATCTACTTGTTTACATGTGTTACTTGCAGGATGGCCTCTTGATTTCGGCCTTAGGGTTTACTGATGTGTTATATATGTGTGTTGCAGAAATAAACAAGAAGATATAACCATGGAACATACCTCAATGATATGCAATATGATAGACAAGCCAAAACATATCAAATCTGCTTTTATTCATAAAATAGAAGAACTTGCTACAATGAAGATGTTGATCTGGAATGCTCAACAGATGGCTAAGAAGATAGAAAATAGAGTTGCTACAAAAATCTCTCGATAATACAAAATAATCCTCCAAAGGTTGGATAAGAGATGAATACCAATGCCAAGGTAGATCTAGGTCGTATGAAGTGCCAAACCCCCACTGGAAGATGCCACGTCTTGCTGGAATGCTGAAGCTCCTCAACAATTCGGCCCTGCTGCCAAATGTGTCCAATCACCTCAAGAAAGATGCCAAACAATAGATCAAGTGATGGAAATAACAACGCAAGTGCCCGAATCTCCAAGATCTCCCTCAAACCCTATGGATTTGAACCTCCTCCAAGATAGGGTGCGCCCCCCTAGATGCCTAAAACCCTAGATAAATCGACCTCACTCCTAGATGCCTCCAAATGCTCCACAAAACTGCTAGAATGATAGATTGGGGCTTAGTTACCTCCCTGGTGAAGCCCCAAGCGAAATGGTGAAGATTTGAGCTAGCAAATGACTGAAACCAATTTCTGAAGTTTTCTCCTCTCCTCCAATTCATCCCATGCATCTAATAAATCAAATGGCACCTGAAACTCCTCATGAATGGACTAGATTTGATGTCCAAGGCCTTGCAATGAAAACCCAGGTGATAGAATCTCCAAAATCCCTGCCAATCACCTGTAATGAATCTCTCTCCAAGAATGGTGCACCCCCATTGCTGGAAACCCCCAATGGTGTGCTCTCCTTCTCTTCCTGTGCCCGTGGCTGGTGTAGAACCCTCATGCACTGATGTAGTACCGAACTAGAATGGTGTGGGAGAGTATTGCATCTCCGAGAACAAGCTTGGGACAAGCTAGGTGGAATCTTTCACCACCAAATCATCCTCTAGGGTTTGTTAAGTCAAAACCCCTAATGTTGGGCTCACTAGCGAGAAGCCAGATATCAAAATATGATCATACATGAATGAATGAGTAGAGGCCTTTGCCTTTCCTTTATACTTTTTGTTCACCTTGTCCCTCCAAAGTGACTTTCATTTTATTAATATTTAATTAATTAATTAACCCTTTTACCTCTGAAAAACACCTTATCTCTCCTTGTGGCTTCCCTGGCCACTGAAAGTCACTTCTCAATATCCCATCCTATAGTGTTGCTCCTCCCGATTCCAATGAGCTATTACACTAAGAGGTTCCTCCAAGTAATGTTCCCAAAATGACCTCTTCAGTGAATTAATTAACTTATAGCCCAAAATAGTCAAAATCATGGAAATCGTTGAAATGCAATGGAACCAAATCCAACCTGTGAAGAATGGCTCATAATGATGAAATATGATGAGCAATGCAAGTTGGACTCGAAAATGCCTCTCAATAACCCCTGTACTTTCTATAACATCCATCTAGCTACTCTGGTCATCATAAACCTCTGCACTGTGATGATGTCCCAAAGTGGGGACATTACAGTGCAATTGGGTATTAGTAACTCCCCTTGCAGCTCCTTTTTTCTTCTCCTCCAACTAGGTTTTCCACATAAGTTCTTCAATAAACTTATGAGCACCATCTTCCCTCGTCAAAACTTGTACAGTCTTGTTATGAACCAAATACTCAAAATATCATAAAATAATAGAAGTACACACCATGTACAGAATGTCAATGTAATGTCCCCACTTTGGGACATCATCACAGTGCAGAGATTTATGATGACCAGAGTAGCCAGATGGATGTTATAGCGAGTACAGGGGTATTTGAGAGGCATTGTGGGGTCTAACTTGCATTGATGATCATATTCCATCATTATGATCCATTACGCACAAGTTGGCTTTGGTTTCATTGCATTCCGACGATTTCCATGATTTTGACTATTTTGAGCTATAAGTTAATTGAAATCACTAAAGAGGTCATTTTGAGCACATTACTTGGAGGAACCTCTCAGTGTAATAGCTCATTGAAATCGGGAGGAGAAACACTACAGGATGGGATGGCTAGAAGTGACTTTTAGTGGCCAGGGAAGCCACAAGGAGAGATAAGGAGATTTTCAGAGGTAAAAAGGTTAATTAATTAATTAAAGTGATTTAATTAATTAATTAAATAT
>ML794721.1:154402-169154 GCA_009831015.1 Picea engelmannii | reverse complement strand
ATATATTCCCCCCTTGGGTCATAAGAAATCTGCTCCTCCGTGACCAATAATCGGTCCTCCAAATCATGCAATGTTATTTCATCAACATGGTGTGGTCTGTTACACAAGGGATTTTATGATTTTCTATCTCCATCAACACCAACTGACTCACTAGATGATACCATGCAATGATGGGACTCATGTGGACTATCATCCCCATACAAGATCTTTGATCTATTCTCATCCACCAATTCAACCCTTTCGCTATCAACCTCCATGCATAGCTCTTGTTGCCGTCCTAATACACACCTTGGTTATTGTGGAAGAAACCTTCAATCCACTTGGTGTGTCCTTGGGGGCAAGTCTCGAGTCAAGGTTCTATCACCTAATCCTCAACTCTTCCGTCTAGGCCAACTCCTAGCGAAGCCAAGGGGGGTAGTCCCTATAAAAATAAACTAAGGCTTTCTAAACTAAAAAGGAAAGAAAACTTTATTCTAGGAGTTTTATTGCTTGAAATAAAATCACATCAACTAACATTTATCATTCACCATCATAATAATCAAAAGTAATTGCTTTGTAAACATGCATATATAACCATCAGATAAGTGAAATACCATTCCATAAGCATGCATGTGTTTTGTAAAAGGATACAAGATCTGCAAGACTTGAGAAATAAAGTTAGATGAAATACATAAATGTAAAGACTGCTCACATGAAAGATAAATTAACAATGCATGAAACTTGCTCACATAAGACAGAGATTGACAGATAGTATGTTTTAACCAGTGCCTTAAATGGAGTCGTATGCAGTGTAGATCGAGGATTTTATTAAGTTGGATTGCATGAAGATCTAAGCATTGATTTAACATGCATTTGGTTACAGTGTTTGTAGTTTGTTTGATATTGATTGATTTGTGTAGTTGATTATTAGATTATAACATGCACAACTTTATGCAAAGGAAACAAACCACGATACCCATCTCCCTGAGGGGAAGAAGAAAGTTGGGCACTAGGGCCCACCTTTATTACCTTTTACAAAAGAGAATTGATATTCTCTTTGAGCTTTTGGTTCTTTGGAAGAAGGAGGGATCCTTATAAACTTGGGTCTTTAAAGAAAATGAAAAAGAAAAGAGAAGAGGACAACTTCAAAAAAATGAAGTTAAAACCCCCCAGGGTCCCTGGAAACCTTGAAATCCACCCACAATGAGCATAAACTCCTCTTGGATCTATTTTTGCTACAACAAAACAACAAACAGATAAGATGAGAAGTGACAGAAAAATCTTTTAAACAAATGAAATTTTTTTATCAAGATTTTCAGAAATTGTTTCAAGGTAAAATTTTTGAAGGTTTTTAGGTTTTAAACAATCCTAACTTAGGCTCCCTTTGGATATTTCTATCTGTTGTTTTTAGGACAGAAAAATAAATATCTCCCAACATCTTAAATAAGCAGCTAAAACAGATCACCACTTGACTTACAACTTTAGAAGAAAAGACCAAGTAAAGTGATTTAAACTTGACCTAGATCTACCTTTAAACTTTAACAAATTATAATCAGATCTAGGAAATACTTGCACGCAGCCTTTAGATGTAAAAAATAAAGCTTGGAATTACTCTAAACTAGCATGCAACCAACAGAAAGAAGTAAGGAGAAATTTTTATCAATTTTTGAGCCTTCATCTGAGCTTGGAAACTTAGGCTATGGAGTTCTCTTGGTAATGGACAAGAGGGTGCTTTCTCTCATGAACTATTGGACGATGACAATGGAAGCAACCATTAACCAATCCTCCTTCTTGGATAACCTGAAATTAGATGCTTCAATCCTGCAAACAACTATTAATGGCATTCCCTACATACATAACTCACCAAAACATGTTAGATTTAACCTAAAATATAACATGCATTTAGGAATATATGGAGTAAGTAAAAGCAATAAGAAAAATCAACCTAGATATTTCTTACCTAATCATATGACAACATACCTTATTAGGCTTTAACAATTAATCATGGGATTAAAGCATTAAATAATACAAGCTACCTCATAGATCATTTGCACTTAGATACAACCACCACACATGTACATCCACACCATGATTTTTCTCCAAAGACTTTCTTTTTATTCCAATACTTGAAAATATTACAATCATTTTCTGCCCCAGACAAAAACTAACCAAATGAGAAGGGTCGATCTCTCTTAAATAGAAGAAGGGGTGGAGATCCCTAGGAAATTGTATGCACTAGGGTTAGGGATTTGGAGGATTGGGGGAAGCGTGAGTGGTGAGGGAGTTACATACTAAGATTGAGAGATAATTATGTAGGTAAGAGTGGAGGTAGGTAAGGATAGCGTGGAGTGAAGAGTAGTCACGTAAGGGTTGAAGAGGGAGTGGACATGAGTGGAGAGGATGACGTAAGGATGAGGGCGTGAGAGTATGGTGAAGAGGGAAGCTACGTATGGTAGAGGGGAGTAACGTAGATATGAGAGCGAGTGAGTGGAGGGTGACGTAAGGTTTGAAGAGGGAGCGAACTAGGGAAAGGGTGAGTGTAGGTAGAGTTGACATGAGGTGAGTGGGAAGTGATGTAGGGAAAAGGGGAAATTATGTATGGGATGAGGGAGTTATCTAGGGAAAAGGGTGAGTGATTTAGGGGGAAGGGTGAGTGGAAGTGATGGCAATTGGAGTGAGGCGTGAGTTAAGGGGGAGGTTTGGGAGTGAATGGAGGCGTGGGCCACCTAAGATGGGAGTCGAGTCCCTACATTGGGAACTCCTCCCAAAATCCATGTCATCCAATCTAAGTTGACCCTCTCATATTAATTGACTCACTTTAATGTTTAGTCAACTAAGGACACCCAAAACATTTTTTAAATCAATGTTCTCAGTTCAATTAAATGCCCCTTTTCCACAATTTCGAGTAAAATTGATCTTTTAAGCGATAATAATCACTTTTTAGTCTCAAAAGATGGGAAATAGGGGTTTACATCATGCTCTGGACTAGAAAACGATTGTAAATATGGTATCTAACAACATCTGATACCATATTTTTAGACTTATTGACTCAGAATTAATAAATTCCAATTTTGCGGGAATTTAATTAATTCACTAAAACTTAAAAAAAAAAACTATCAGACTTAGCCGCAATTTCCAAATAACTCGGACACTATGTTCTAGTATGAGCTTATATACATTCTGACACTAGACATTGGATTTTCCATGCCGAGACCTACTTGTCAACACATACTTCATCTTTGGAGCAAGTCTTTTTCCGAGTGAAAAAAATTAGAAATTATTTAATCTTCTCACTAAGGTAAGGAGAAAAAATAATTAACAAGTGAAAAAACACTCTGGAGTATGTGCCCACTCCCAGATCAAGGGTGGCCAATAGCCTTTTACATTCTCTCATACTTAGAACATTTATTACAATAGTGGAAATGCGGGAAAAAGGGGCCTTTTCAGGGCCTGCTGAATCACTGAGCTCTGCATGTATGAGCACTGCTTGCTCATTCTCTGGTGGCTCTTCTTGGGATATCCCAAAAGTGCAAGAATAAAGAGATAGACAAGGTATCTCTCCTCGGGATGATGACTTTCAGGAATTTGATACAACATGTTCTCAAATCTAACCTGGAAGTCTCTAACAGTTTCATCCTCAACTTACTTAATATGCTTGAGTTCTTCTAATAGCACTGGGATGTCTTCCAACTAGATACCCCATCTCTCGAGAAAGGTTTCCTCAAACTGATCCATAGTCATGATGTTGGCATCAGGGAGGTTATCATACCACTTTTTTCCATTGCAACAAAGAGTGGCAGAGAAAATTTTCATGACCATGTCTTCAGCATAATCATCGACAGGGTAGGATAGGAAGAAATTCCAGAAGTTTCTCATGTGATAGTCAACTCTTTCTCCATCACCACCAGTGAATCCAGCGAGAAATTTTTTTTATTCAAATAGAATTTGTTGTGGGTACCCCAGGATGTTACTAATGTCTAAAGGCTTGTAGTTTCTTCGGTCCCATTGTGAAGTCATAGTTGGCTTTGTCATCAGTGGAGTCGCCATATAATTTTCTTGAAACTATCAAAAGATAAGGGAAAACACCCTAAGTGGAGTCGCCAGGTAAGCTTGTAAGATAAAGACTCTAGATGCAAGGCTTACCGAAAAGTGTCGTCTTGAGGAAGGTTTGACTCAGTGTCCCCCGACAATGGTGCCAAAATGTTATCACCAAAGTTAGATACCAAAAACTAAATGTGATAGAAGAAGGAAGAAGAACAAAAAATGCTTATGAAGTGTAGGTGAAGATGAGGGTAGATTCATCCTTGAACCTATCCCAACAACTCCTTAGAGATGATCTACAAAACTTCAAGTATAATACGAGATTAAATAGACAATGATTGCATGCACTAACAACACAACATAGTTTCCATCATTAGTGAATTCAAGAACATATAAGCTAGCAATTATACAATTACTAAGCCTATCCAAGTAAACTAATTTACCCAACAATCTATTCAATAACACAAAAATATTCGAAACAAGAGCAGTATCAGGGCCTCAAATGCTGCCACGTGCCAACTAGCACCAAACCGTCCTCATAAATTCCAAACCCTAACTTGATGACTTCAAGGGTCAACATGATGATGTCAGAGGCCTTCAAGGGCTAATGTCATGGTGGAAGGGAAAGACACCCCTGGGTCTAGTCCTGCCAGAATGTCTCAGGTAAAACATCCTTATTTCTTCCTGGTGCCATCCTCTAGTGTCTCTCTACCCCTGGTTGGGGTCACAACATCCATCTGGTGGTATTTTAGCCCCATGGAGGTTCGAGCTAATCATCTCCCCATATGTACCTGTCCACCGGGCATGGTCCTGTAGAAACAAGTACACCCTCCATGGGCTCCTAAGTCACAGGGATCGTAGTAATGTCAATCACATCCGATAATCAAATTACCAAAACATGTGCATCAAATCCCCCTTTACCTAGACAATTGCTCAAAGACGTTATGCATTTTAACAAGTTAGGTTTGGAGAGGGTCTCAGGATGTCCTATTGGGATAATCCTCCTTAAGTTTGGGGTGTTTCTCAGGTGAAGACCAATCTAGGTCATGTAAGTGTGTGAAATGGTGCAGGGGGAATGTTTGGGCAAAGGGTGCAGTGATAACAGGTAAATGTAGGTCTTTCCTGTGGGTGCCTTTGTAGAGTGAGCACTGGACCTTATCATGGATGCCATTGTTTCCTAGTCCATTCAATGCCTTTTATTCTTTGTCTTATTTCTTTTTATTTTCAAGGGAAAAGCTGGGGGACATTGTCCTGGCATGGTGACCAGTGGTGACAGTGTTACCCACAAGCACTTCACAGAAATAAGAAGGTTGGCTCGTGATGAGACCCTCTTTCTCTTGGCTACACCACCAAGAACCACTACCCTGGTTTGGTGACCAGATAGATTGTAGTGTCATACTATTACATGCCCATGGATCTAATAGGCCGGCTCATAATGAGACCTCCCATCCACCAACTAGACCTTGAGTTTTATTTTATCTTACGGGTCCCCTTTTCTTACTGAGAAGCCTTTTATTTCTTTCTCGGGAATCCCTGGGCGAAGCATCTCAAAGGTTTATTTTGGCTTTTAACTCTTTCCAGCTATTTTTACCCTCTGGGCCTTTAGCCCCTTCTTCCCACAAGGCAAGGAATAACCCTT
This sequence comes from Picea engelmannii, assembly GCA_009831015.1. NCBI lineage: Eukaryota > Viridiplantae > Streptophyta > Pinopsida > Pinales > Pinaceae > Picea > Picea engelmannii. Next base: position 163,495 of record ML794721.1, on the reverse strand, counting down.
CCTAGTGTGGAAAACCCAATGCCCGAACCAAGGTAGGGGAAGATGAGAGGGATAATGATGAAAAATGGTAAGTATGGAAGGAATGGACGATGAATTTTCATAGACCCACCCAGTGGCAACTCATCCTAAAGGGAACCAACTTACTAGGGAATTTTGTCACCCCCCCAGTTATGAACAAGTTAAAGAGCATAATTTCCAAGCAAACATTATGAAATAAAGGAGAGTTCAATACAACATATTTGAATTCTTTGAAAATCAGAGTGACACATACCATGATACTCAGACTCATTACTTCATGGAGAAAGATCCACTGCTACTTTAGGACCAGGCAGGTGGGATGGATGTTGCTGCTGCTGATAGATAGGATGCACTGAAGAAAAGATGGGCTTTCCAAGGCCAATATCAAGTTGTTTGGATCTCGGTACTCCATGTCTAGGACCTGTGGGCCTCAAGACATAATCTCCTTAGTTATCCCTAGGATAGGGGATAACACTGCCACATGTGCCAACTAGCACACAACCATACAAATAAAGGAAAACCCTGACTGGTTGATGTCTAGGTCAAAATGATGACATCATGGGCCTCTAAGGGTCAACGTCCAAGAGGAAAGTCAAGACCCCCCTGGGTCTAGGTCTATCGGAGTGTCCCTGGTGCAACGTCCTTCTTTCTTCCTGGTGCAAACCTATGGTTTCTCTTTTCTCCCTGGTGGGGTTACAACATCAATCAGTTGGGCTTTCATCCCCATGGATGTCCGACCTAATCATTCCCCCATATGCATCTGTCCACCGGGCAAAGTCCTGCAACAACAACAAGTACATCCTGCATGGGCTCATAAGTCACATGGATCATAGCAATGTCAATCACATCTAATAATCAAATTACCCAAACATGTGCATCAAAGCCCCTTTTACCTAGACAAATGCTCAAAGACATTATGCAGTTTAACAAGTCAGGTTTGGAGAGGGTCTCAGGATGTCCTATTGGGATAATCCTCCTTAAGTTTGGGGTGCTTCCTAGTTGAGAGCCAATCTAGCTGATGTAAGTGTGTGAAATGGTGTCGAGGAAGTGTTTGGCGAGAGGGTGTAGTGATAACAAGGAAATGTAGGTCTTTCCTGTGGGTGCCTTTGTAGAGTCAGAGTTGCACCTTGTCATGGATGTCATTGTTTCCTAGCCCATTCAATGCCTTTTATTCTTTGTCTTATTTATTTTTCTTTTCAAGGGAAAATCTAGGGGACACTGTACTAGTGTGGTGACCAGTGGTGACAACATTACCCATCAACACTTCACGGAAATAAGAAGTCTAGCTCGTGATGAGACCCCCTTTCACTTGGCTATGCAACCAAGAGCCACTACCCTGGTTTGGTGACCACATAGATGGTAGTGTTATACCGTTACATGCCCATGGATCTAATAGGTCGTCTCATGATGAGACCTCCCATCCACCAACTATACCTTGAGTTTTATTTTATCTTACAGGTCCCCTTTTCTTACTAAGAAGTCTTCTATTGCTTTCTCGGGAATCCCTGGGCGAAGCATCTCAAAGGTTTTATTTTGGCTTTTAACTCTTGCTAGCTATTTTTACCCTCTGGGCCTTTATCCCTATTGACCACCTATCTCAACTAGGGGGTCAACTGCATGTACCATGAAGCTATGCACCATCAGGTGCTACCAAGTCAGAGACCTACTGGTTCTACAAGGCAGATTTGGCCTTCATCACTTCTTTTTGTAATGGAATTCCCGCTCCCTTGCGTGGGATTATAATGTTATGGGTCTGCATGGATCATAGTTAGGTCAGTTTCCTTAGGACTTCATCATTAGAGGAGTCCCTTTCACTGAGTGTTTTTTTTCCTCAGGTTATTAATTTGGCTTAACCAACCTTATTAATTTCCCTTGAGTTTTTCACTCCCACAAATAATTCCTCCAAAGTGGTGAAAGGAATTCTAATGGTCTATCCCTCTGGTAGCTAGTGTCTAGGAATATTGTAAATGACCATGCAAGACATCTCCTAAAGTTTTGCAGAATTCCGTCGAATCTAGATAGTTTTTTTTAATTTTTTAAAATTGCCTAAGTATTGGTAATTTTAATTAATTTTTGATAAAAAAATGTAAAAACTAGGTCCTTGGGATTTTGATAGGGATATTTTTGCTCAAAAGAAATGGAATGAGACCCCCTACACCCTTGGACCAAATTTCAGCTCAATTGGACAAGTTTCGCTAGGTGTTTGTCTATGAGGAGTCTTAGTGAGTCCAAAACAACAATTTAATTGCTAGACTTGACATAGTCAAAATGTCAATTTTTGTAATATTGAGAAAAATATTAGAGAAAAGGTGGGAGATTATGCCTAAACCTTAGACTAATCCTTCCTAACTCTTTTCTCACCCTCACAACCCCCTTTTCCCTAGCCACCACTTCATAAAGTTTTTCCCTCTAGGGAAGTTGCACCCCCCTCCTTGAGACAACATTAGAAAGTAAAAAATTAAGAGAGGTGGGGCCCTCTCTCCCCTAGTGCGCCCTCATAGACCTTCCACCTCCCCCTTTGACTTCGAAAATTCTTGCCAACTCATCCCAACTCACTCTACCAAAACTCTAACCCTAAAAATGCGCCCCCCTCTTAGAGATTCTCACTCTAGCTCATAAAGTGACACTTGGAAGAGATCCGAGAGGGGTAGCTCTTGCTCTCCAAGTATAAATCAAACCCCTCCGCTCATTTCTCACCAATTCTTTTGTTATTGTTATTATGCCCAATTTTCTCCTCACTCTCTCATCTCTCCCATCTTTCTCTCTTTCATTCTTACTCACTTCTTTTGGAGAGGAGCTTGTTGCAAGTATTTGCAGCAACCTCCTACTTGATTAATAGAAAAGATTTGGAGGACATGATTCTTCAAGAGTCTTCTTGGTGCATCTTATGTATTGGAGGTGACATTGTTTATGTTTTTTTGTGTATGCATTTCATTTTCAGATCTAGAGTAGAGATCTCAAGCAAAGTATTTTGCTTGGTTGGATTTATAATAGTTTTATTGTAGATCTAGTGAGTATTTCATATATTGTGCAAAGTATTTTGTATTATCTCATAGATCTACTCATCATTTGCTCTATTTTTTAGTTTTGCTTCACAACTTTTGCAGGTCACTTCAAGGGCTTGAGAAGGCTTGTTTTAGATTTGGACTTTAGCCTCCTAATTTTCTGCATTTTATTTCTATACATTTTCATCATTTTATTGTGTATTCTAGCACATAGAATAGGTCACATACATTATTATATCTTGCTATAATTTTCTGCAGAAAATTTCTGTGTAAAAAGCATAATTTTTTTTAACATATTTGTCACTTTTGCAACATTTCCAGCAAGCTTTTGTTTGCTAGATTTTTGCAGGTTAGTGACCAAGGAGGTTTCCAAGAGCCCATTTGGGACCATACAAAGCTAAATTTCAGCCTCCTAAAGTTGGGTAAAAAAATACCCCATCTTCTCTTCTCTTATACATATTGTAAGCAAGCCCAAGGGAGTCCCAAAGGGCTTGCAATTCTTTCTTATATTTAATTTTCTGCAATTTTCTTTTATTGTTTTCCTACATCTTGGTGAGTGCTTGGCTAAGCCAACCCCCAAAATCGTAAGGCTAGGAAGCAGCTTTATTTTTTTGCAATTTATTCTTTATTTGTTTGCCCCACTTGTCATTAGGACAAGGTTGAGAGGCTAGGCTTTACTTTCAAGTTTTAGTTTTTAATTTCTTGCACCCACTTGTGCACTTGTTGAGGTTGTTTAGCTTAGTTTTTCTTTCAAGTTTTTTACTTTCATTTTGTTTTTCCTACACCTTCGTGAGTGTTTGGCTAAGACAACCCCCAAAATCATAAGGCTAGATTAGTACATGGTTGTTTCTTTCTTTCACATACTTAATGGTCTAAAGTAAATCTAAATCTAAGAAATAATAATCTTGTGCTAATTTAGGCCCATGGAGGCATAATTGTTTAATTTTCTCATCTTGCTTTCCTTTTTTCATTGCAGGTCATCTTTACTTTGAGTACTTTGCTATTTCAAGTTATTTACATTCAAGTACTTTCATTTCTTGCAATTTGTTTTTCCAAGTATTTTGATTTCTTGCAAGTAATTTACTCTTCAAGTACTTTGCTTTATGGTTTAATATTTACAAGTAATTTTACTCTTATGTCTTGCAATCTTATGAGCATTGTATAATCTTGTGGTTTAGTTCAAGATTTTAAATTTCTTGCAATTCCTTTAAGTACTTTATATTTCAAGTGCATCTTTCAAGTACTTTCAGTTTGCAAGCACACTCTTTACACAAACACTACATTGCAATTACATAACCTAACTTAAACTAACTTAACTCAATTTACCTTAGTCTCTTAGGACCTAAAATCAACCTAGTTTAATAGGTCACCACTTACTATCCCAACTTTTCCAACAAAAAGGGGATTTAAGGAAGAAGCGAGGGGTGTTAGATCGGGGACGATCTCACGATGCTTGGCATCCTCCCTGTGGAGTACTTCTATTCCTGGATTGACCTGTGGAGCTATGGTGTGGCCTTGTTTGCCTCACTTATTGAGCATCCAACAATTCGTTTGGTACAAATGGAGGGAGTTCTTGGGTTCTCATTTAGTCTAGGATTCACTTCTAACTTAACAACTTAACTAATCCTAAAATCAATCCACTTAAACTTGGGCAATCTACTTGGGTACATCTTGTGTGGTTTTTGCTTAAGTTCACATTGCAAACACTTTAATTCTACATCTTTCATGCAAGTTACTTTAAGCATTTGTGGATTGGACTAAGTGATTTAGAAGTTGCGCTTTAGCCCTTGGAGGCCTCTTTGCATGCTTTAATATTGAGTTTAAGTTGTATCTTTATGTGATTGGTCTCCTTCCTTGAAGTTGCGCATCCTTTGGAGGCTTCTTCATTGTTTGGAGTTTGTGGTTGTATATGCCATTGAAAACTTCCCCTTGAGTTGCACATCCCTTGAAGGCACTCTTGTTTGAGCTAGTTGGTTTTATGGTGTTGTGATTGTATCTTCATTTGAGCAATATCTTCTTCACCTGCACATTCAAGTCTCTTTACAAGTTAGTTGCTTGGTTAGTTGCTTTGAATTTATAATTTGAATATCTTGTATCTTCATTGTTGTATCACTTTGTTTCATTGTAACTTTGTGGATAATCATTTCTTTCATTTATTTGTATCTAGTCTAATTGTAGAATTTTGTATCTATTTTTCTCTTGTAATTTTTGGTTGTAGTCTTTGTAAAAATGAAACTCCCTTAAACTTAGTTGACCCCTTTCCCAATCTTAGACACTAGTCTTAGTTGCCTTAGGGAAAGGACTTCTTTTGCATCCCTAATCTTGCACTTTGCATTGTTGCTTTTCCATATAGTCTAGATCCCCCAAACCTTTAATCAACTAAAATCAACTCCTAGAATTAAATCTTAATTTCACATAGTAACTAGGGTCTACCCCCCTTTGCTTCCCTAGGAGTAAGACTAGATGGAAGAGGTTCAATTCGAGGTGACAGTGGGCTTTGAACCTAGGCATTGTGCCTCCAAGGACACACTAAGTGGATTGGACTTAGCCCATGTTTGCAAGTATGTATAAGGACGAAAACATCTTTGGTGCTGTTGTCAGGGATAAGTCTTTTATCCTTGGCCTTAACGACTTAACTAATTTATTCTTTAAAAACTAAGTAATAAACTTTATTCCCTAAATTTTTTTGACTTGGATTGGTTGTTTTTGTTTTCTTTCTCGTGAAGTGGCGACTCCATTGAACAAATCTGTCTAGTATACTACTAGGAGCACTTCACAAGAAGTGAATTATTCTTTTCCTGAACCTGAAAATATTTATAGAAGGAGATTAAATCACCTTGCTCTTAGAAGGCTACTTAAAAGTCTTGGAGAAGAAGCACTCACTTATATCCAATACTTGTTTCAAACTAATAATAATAAATCAACTCTTTATACTCCCACTAATAATCCTAACATAATCATGAGTGCCTTTTTTAGACCTTTGAATTTTGAAGCCATCCAAGGGGCTCCTCATGGAATTCCTGATAAAGCTATTGAGAAGTTGCCTTGTTTTCAGGGGAAAAATGCTATCAGTGCACATTCACACATTCTGAATTTTGATCTATGTGTTTTGAAGTATTGTCGGGGCCATGATGAAGAGGATGTCAACATGACATTATTTGTCTATTCTTTAGAAGGCAATGTTGCAGAGTGGTTTTCAGAATTTGACCCCAACAAATTTAGCACCCTAGCCGAAATAGTGACAGCTTTCAAGGAAAGGTGGGGTGACCAAAAAGAAAACAAATTTCTTCTAGCTGCCCTTAGTTCAAGTCATAAAAAGAAAATGAGACAATGGATGAATTTAATAAGAAGTTTAATGACTTGGTAAATAGTCTCCCTACCACAATAAAGCCTTCAGATGCTGCAATCTTAATTTATTATATGGAATCTTTTGAGGGGGAAATGAGATATGCGCCAAGGGATAAGGATCTTCAAACTCTTAAGGAAGCACAAAATTTTGCTATGAGGTATTGGCCCTCAACCAAGTTTGAGTAAATCTTGGTCAGGTTTGGACCACTTTTTGGACTTTGACACAGTGATCGAGGAAGGAGCGCCCAGGTGGAGCTGAGATCACGGATCTCACCGATTTTGTGGGGTATGTGGACCCAACAAGGGGCTCTTTAGGGTTTGATCACGGATCTCACCGATTTTGCAGGCTATGTGGACCCAGCAAGGGGTTCTTTAGGGTTTTTGTAATGGGTTATGGGATGTCGGCCCATGGGTTTACCCATGATTAGGCCTTATTGTAAGGGATTGTAAAAGTATAAATAAGTAAGAAGGTATTGTAGAAGGGGGGAAGAAAAAGTGGCTAAGTGCAAGTGGTTGTGAGTTGCTTTGTGCAACAAAATGTGTATGTGTTAAGGCTCTGTGCTCGGTAAAGAAGTTGGCTTTGTGCTTAGACCTGGTTTAGACGGAGGATCTGGTGCTCAGTGCAAAGATCTCTTATCCTATGTGAAGCTCAGCTCTGTGGCTTAGTGCACAGGAGCGGATGAATGTAAGAGATTGAAAAATAATAAAGAAGATGAAGTAGTTGGTGGACGCAGCCCCACACTAGGGTGAACCACATATATCTTGTGTCTTTGGTTTTGTTTGTGCTGTGTTGTTTATGTTATGAATCTGCTCAGTTTTTTTATGTATGATCAGTAGATCTGTTGATGCTTAGTGCTTTACTTATGTTACAGATAGATAAATGTTAGATCTAACTCAGTGCTAAGTGGTAGAAGTGCTTAATCATTTATTGTTACTGTGTCGATCTATATTAGGGCTTGTTCTGCGCTGTTAATAAAGCTAATAAACTAATGCATATCATCTTCTAAGAGTTGCTAGAATAATCTGCAAAGTGTTGTTATCACATATCTGTGTCCCAGCTTGGTTACAGACACCTGTGTCCTGTAACCCCCCTTGCTTCTACCTCGGGTGAGACTTCGCCTGCTTCACAGGTGTTGCCGAAAGGATCGATAGTTAGAATTATGTTGGTGCGTTATTAGAGTTGAACCCTAGGTCTGCCCCTGTGCCAACATGAGGATTGATAAGAATATGCAAGATGCCAGGAAGTCCAACATTCTTGGTTTTTATAGAGATTCTTCTTCCAAGAATGTTGAGGAGAAGAAGAAGAAAGTAGAGGGTCAAGAGTCTTCTAGTGATGGAATTAAGGAATTGACCCAACTAATTAAGAAAATGGAAATTAACCATGCCAATCAGATTAATGCTTTGCAAAATACGTTGATCACTATGGAGAGATCTCAAAATAATAGACCTCATCATAAGCCAAATGAAAAATGGCCAAAGAGACCTCCCCCACATGATCAAAGGCCACCCAATCCTTTTGAGTCCGACAACATGGTAGATCATCAAGCTATACCTTATTGTAGGCCTTGTGGTGAATTTCATGAGGAAATAACTTGTCCAGTTTTTCTTGAGGGTTGTTATGAAGATGATTATGGTAATCAAGGAAATGAACAAGTTAACATGTGTGGTAGGAAGCAGTGTTGTAGGAAGCTTCCCCCCCCTGCTTCGAAGCCCCGAAGCTCAATCTGAGCAGGTGCGTCCAGGAAGCGTTGGCTAAAGTGCGCTTCAAAATTTAGGAAGCACGCTTCGGGGGATCTTGACATGCTTCCTGCCATTTCTGAAGCATGCTTCAGAAATTAGGAAGCGAGCTTTGGAGGGCGCTTCACATGCGCTTCCAAGGGGGAAAGAGGTGTTTTGGTGTGCAGCTGAGGGTTATTTTTCCTTACTAGTGTTATTTAAAGAGGTCTCCACCCCCTCCATTTCACCCACCCTAGTAATTAATGGTAATGTTAAATTCTTAAAAGTGACATTCTCCTTTATCTTTCATTTTCATCCTTTTACTTAAATTTTTAACATTACCATTAATTGTTTTAGGATGTTTGAGAGTGGTTCCAAACTCATTGGACTTCATATGGAGAAAGTAGAATTTTAGGTCCCATTCAAAATTTAGCAGACTTAACAGTTTTCAGGATTTCAAGATTGGCAAGATTGTAATGTTTCCACTGGATTCTATCATGTATGAGGGTATGGAACTGACATTTAATCAGGATAACCAAGCTCTTTATGTACCTTGATGTTGGTGGCATTGATTGTTGAAATCTTTTGTCATGACCCCAGTAAAAATGTAGCTTCACTCAAGTATAAACTCTTTTGTTGAACTCTTCTCTTTGTCGGCGTGTCAGGTGACTTAGTGGTGTATGTGCACACCAACCTTCATCTTATATACAGGTAGATTGAAGAGTGGTTGAAGGGAAATACAAAGATGTGGGATGTGTTTCTTGATGATATGGGTTTGAACAACAGTGTTGAGTTGGCATTAGCCAACTTAGATCTTAATGAACCAGTGCTAGAGTTGGTGACTTTTGATGATGGTGATCCTCTTGAGGGGTCATGGATTCTAGATCATTGATGAAATATGTAGTATGGATGCCATTTCTATCTATATTGATGTACAAATATGCATGTTTTCATATATTCTGCAACTAATTTGTCTTTCTACATGTTTTTTGAATATAAATGCAAT
>ML794721.1:138987-154352 GCA_009831015.1 Picea engelmannii | reverse complement strand
ATATATATATATATATATATATATATATATATATATATATATATATATATATATAACAGATGCTTCTAGGATGCTTCGCTTCCGAGGATTTTTGGAAAATGACACTTCCCACGCTCCCTTTTCCTAAAGCTCTCTCGCTTCATGCAACACTGGTAGGAAGTACAATGTTGGAATGTATGATTGGATGGAATTTGTTGAACAAGCTAGTAGTGCAAGTTACATGAATAATGTTGTTGATAAGGCAACATAAAAATTTGGGCCTAAGCCTACACCCCAACAAGTTTCAGAAATGGCTAAGTATAGAGGCATTACCTACCAAAGGAATGGAAATAGAAATCAAGCTAATATTCCCAAGGTAGCTCCAATTTCTCCTAAGTCAAATGTGCATGCTAGCTCAGATTTGAATATTGACTTAGGTGGTTGGTTAAGTAATGCAAAGATGTTGGTTCCAGTTTCAGAAATCATGAAGATCCCTTCTCAAAGGGAAAAATTACTTAAAGCCATAGAAGATCCTTCTCAGAATGTTGTTGATAGACAACCAACAATAGCTTACCAAGATGCACCAGTAATTTTGCAGAATTGGGATAGGGGGAATGACAAGAGTCATCCTTTTTTCCTTTCTTTTCTTGTGAAAAATAAAATGCTACATAATTGCATGCTTGATTCAGGGGCTAGTTCAAATGTTATGACTAAGAAGGTAATGGAGCAATTAAACTTGAGGATGTCTAGACCTTACCATAACATTTGTGCCATGGACAGTAAAATGATTAAAGTGCATGGATTAATCAAAGGTTTACAAGTACACCTAGCAACTTTTCCAGACATCATGTTTTAAATGGATATTGTTGTGATTGATGTGCCTGATGCTTGGGGAATGTTGCTTTCTAGAAAGGCAGTTGTAGATTTGGGGGGTAATTTACAAATGGATTTAACATATGCTACCATCCCTACTCCAGATGGAAATACTTTTAAGTTGAATAGAGAATTGGAAAGGAGTTATCATGTTGAAGACCCAAGAAATCCTAAGAATGAGTTGAAGTATAGAGAGGATGATCTTGGTAATTATGCTATTTTATCTAACTCTATTATGCCTTTAGAGGAAGAAATTAAAGATGATAGAGTTGATGAAGTTTGGTATATGAATTTTGATGGTGCTTTTTCTAGATATGGAAAGGGTGCTGGAATAGTCATTCAAGATCCAAATGGTCAAGAATTTAAGTTTGCTTATAGATTGGAGTTTGATGCAACTAATAATGTGGCTGAGTATGAATCTTTGTTGCTTGGTTTGGAGGTTTACAAAGATATGGGTGTGAAATGTTTGAATATCAAGGGGGACTCAGATTTAGTCATTCAACAACTTAAGAACAAGTTTGCTTGCAAGTCAGAAAGATTAAAGAAATATAGGAATGCAATATGGGACTCTATTGGTGATCTTGATGATTTGAATCTTATTTCTATTCCTAGGGAACCAAATTATAAGGCTAATGAACTTGTTGTAGCTGCTTCCACACTTCAACTTTCAAATGATTTGATTAAAGAAAATATTTCCGTGGAAGTAATCTTTAGACCCTCAGTTCCAGATAATATGGATCATTGGCAGATTTTTGATGATGATAAACAAGTTATTAGATTCTTGACTCAAATACATGAGTTTTCTAATTTTAATGTCAATGAAAAAGAAGAGGGTTGTAACTATACTGAAGATGACAATAAGGCTAATCTAGTTCCTAGGTGCCTTATTTCCCAAGAAATGATTTTTGATAGACAAGATGGCCACAAGCATAAAGAAGAGTCTAATGAAAAACCATGTGACCACTTGGAGGTCAACATAGGAAGTGATAAAGAGCCTAGGATGGTGAAAGTAGGAAAAACTACCCCTATAGAGGAAAGAAATGAAATTGTCAAATTATTAAAGGAATATAGGGATGTTTTGGCTTTCACTTATGATGAACTCAAGGTTTATAGGGAGGATGTGATTCCTTTGAAGGAATATACTAAGCTCTTTAGACAGAAATTGAGGCAAATTAACCCCAAGTTAGCTCCTTTGGTCCAACAAGAGTTACAAAAAATGTTAGAAGTAGGAATCATCGCCCAAACAAGACATTCTTCATGGTGTTCAAATTTGGTTGTTGCTACAAAGAAGAATGGAAAAATTAGGCTATGTATTGATTTCAGAAACTTAAATATTGCATGCACAAAGGACAGTTATCCCCTTCCCAAGATCGAAACTTTGCTACAAAGGGTAATAGGATCAAGAATGATTTCCATGCTTGATGGTTTTTCAGGATATAATCAGATCAGACTTAAGGAGGAAGATAGGCATAAGACTTCTTTTACTACTCCATGGGGTACCTTTGAATATTTAAGAATGCCATTTGGTTTATCAAATGTTGGAGCTACTTTTCAGAGAGCTATGGATTATGCCTTCAGAGGGTTAATTGGAAAATTAATAGAAATATATTAGGATGACTTGACATTTTTTTCTAAGGATGGGAAGAGTCATATTGGTCATCTTAAACAAGTTTTTGAAAGGTGTAGAAAGTTTGTAATTTCATTAAATCCTGCTAAGTCAGTCTTTGGGGTAACAAAAGGTAAAATCTTGGGCCATATAATTTCAAAAGATGGGGTCAAGTTAGACCCAAAGAGATTTGAAGCAATTTTAAAGGTACCCTTGCCTATTTCAAAGAAATCTCTCCAGTCCTTCTTAGGCTAGACCAATTTTGTTCATAGGTTCATTCCTAATTATGTTGAGATTGTGAAACCTATATATAAGTTGCTTAAGAAGGATGTTAAGTTTGAATGGAATGATGAAAGTAAGAGAGTATTTTAGAATATTAAAACTTCTATATCTGAAGCTCCCATCCTTATTAGCCCAGATTATTCTAAGGACTTTCAGATTTTCTCTTTTGCTTCTAAATATACTATTGTTGGTGTATTGCTTCAGAAAAATGATCAAGGCCATGATTAATCCATTGCATATATGAGTTGGGCCTTGTAGAATACAGAATTAAAGTATCCCATGTTTGAGAAACAAGCATATGCCTTGGTGAAGTCACTTAAACATTTTAGAGTCTTCATTCGATATTCCAAGGTAATTGGTTATGTGCCTAATTCAACAGTTAAAGATGTCTTATCTTAGTTAGAAGGACTAGGCTCAAGGGGTAGATGGATTGCTAAAATCCAAGAGTATGATTTGGAAATAAAACCTACCAAATTGGTTAAGGGTCAAGGTTTAGCCAACATGTTAACTGAAGAGAATGAAAGGGCCTTGGGTATGATTTTCCATAACAATAATCAAGAATTTCCCGCTAATTTATTAAAGCTTGAGCAGGTTGAGTGGTATGCAGATATTATTTTCTATCTTAAGAACCTTATGTGTCCAAGTCATCTAGTGGGTCATAAGAAAAGGGCTTTGAGGTTGAAATCTTCTAAGTATGTCCTCACTATATATGGATTAGGATGGAAAAATCCTGAAGGAGTTATCCTTAGATGTGTGGAAGATGTTGAATCAAAGAAACTAGTGGATGAATTCCATGGTGGATTTTGTGGTGGACACTTTGTTGCTAAAACTACTACACATAAAATACTTAGAGCAGGATATTATTGGCCCACAATAATTTCATACATGCCTCAGTTTGTTAGAATGTGTGAGCCATGCCAGCTTTTCAAAAGAAAGAAAAAGTTAGTAGCTCTCCCTTTGCAACCAGTTGTGGTTGAAGCACCTTTTCAACAATGGGGTTTGGACTTCATTGAAAAGTTCAAGGATAATTCGAGTAATGGGTATTCATGGGTTTATTACAACTAAAGATTACTTTACCAAATGAGTTGAAGCCATTCCCACAAAGTCAACAACTGAAAAGGTTGTGATGGATTTCCTTGAAGATAGAATTATTACTACATTTGGGGTGATCCAAAAATAGTGACAGATAATGCTAAGGCTTTTTGTTCAGCAGAAATGTCTTCATTTTTTTTTAAGTATGGTATTATATTGTCACATGCATCAGATTACTACCCCCAAGGAAATGGACAAGCTGAGTCAAGTAATAAAAATTTAATGACCATAGTTAAGAAAATAGTTGGAGAAAATAAAAGATCTTGGGATAGTAGATTAAGCATGCATTATGGGCTGAGATAATTACTAAGAAAGAAACAATAGGGAAAAGTCCTTTTGAGTTAGTGTATGGTTTGGAGGCTAGGTTTCCAGTGCACCTTAGACTTCCTACTTATGGGTCAGTTGAGGATTTTTCTACAGAACAAGATGCAGTTTAGAATAGGGTCAATCAGATTATAGAATTGGATGAAAACAAAAGAAGGGATTATGATCAGAATTGCAGAAATCAGAGTAAAGTTAAGAAATATTTTGATAAGTCATCTACACAGAGGGACTTCATTGTTGGGGATACAATTTTTTTATGGGATAAAGGCAAAGAAAAACCATGAAAACATGGCAAGTTTGACAGTTTGTGGTTGGGTCCATATGTGATCTGAGAAATAGCAGGGCCTAATTCTTTCCATCTCAACCATTTGGATGGTGAGCCCATTAACATTTCGAGGAATGGGAATCATATCAAACTTTTCATCAGATGATGGGAAACTTGGTGTCGAAAGGGACACCCTTTGTAACGTATCTCTAACCCTTCTCCTTTTATTTCAGTTTTGTATTATTTCATTCATTATGTAATTATGTACTTAGATGTTTCATTGTATCATAGTTTCATTTTGTAGTTATTGTACAATATTTATTTCATTGTGTAATGGTTGTTTATAGAATTTTATTTATTCATTGTATATATGTATATTTATGTTGGGTATTGGTGAGCACTCTGTTTTGTAGATGCTGGATTCTCGTATGCTCTCCTTCCTAAGTGAAGATCAAACACACGTCCCCATGTGGAGCCAGATGTTGAGCACCTATTTCAACTAGGGGGTCAACTCCATGTACCATGAATCTATGCACCATCAGTTGCTACCAAGTCGGAGACTTACTAGTTCTACAAGGCAATTTTGGCCTTCAACACTTCTTTTTGTAATGGAATTTTCGCTCCCCTGTGTGGGATTATAATGTAATGGGTGTGCATGGATCATAGTTAGGTCATTTTCTTTAGGAATTCATCATTAGAGGAGTCCCTTTCACTGAGTGTTTTTTTTCCCCAGGTTATTAATTTGGCTTAACCAGCCTTATTAATTTCCCTTGAGTTTTTCACTCCCACAAATAATTCCTCCAAAGTGGTGAAAGGCATTCTAATGGTCTATCCCTCTGTTATCTAGTGTCTAGGAATATTGTAAATGACCATGCAAGACATCTCCTAAATTTTTGCGAAATTCTGTCCAGTCTAGATAGCTTTTTTTAATTTTTTAAAATTGCCTAAGTATGGGTAATTTTAATTAATTTTTGATAAAAAAATGTAAAAACTAGGTCCTTGGGATTTTGATAGGGATATTTGTGCTCAAAAGAAATAGAATGAGACCCCCTACACCCTTGGACCAATTTTCAAGTCAATTGGACAAGTTTTGCTAGGTGTTTATCCATGAGGAGTCTTAGTCAGTCCAAAACAACAATTTAATTGCTAGTCTTGACATAGTCAAAATGTCAATTTTTGTAATATTGAGAAAAATGGCTAGATAAGAGGTGGGAGATGATTCCTAAACCTTAGAATAATCCTTTCTAATCCTTTTCTCACCCTCACAACCCCCTTTTCCTTAGCTACCACTTCATAAAGTTGTCCCCCCTAGGGAAGTTGTGCCCCCCTCCTTGAGACAACATTAGAAAGTCAAAAATTAAGAGAGGTGGGGCCCTCTCTCCCCTAGTGCGCCCTCCTAGACCTTTCACCTCCCCCTTTGACTTGGAAAATTCTTTCCAACTCATCCCAACTCACTCTACCAAAACCCTAACCTTAAAAATGTGTCCCCCTCTTAGAGATTCTCACTCTAGCTCATAAAGTGACACTTGGAAGAGATCCAAGAGGGGTAGCTCTTGATATCCAAGTATAAATAAAACCCCTCCCCTCCTCATTTCTCACCAATTCTTTTGCTATTGTTATTATGCCCAATTTTCTCTTCACTCTCCCATCTCTCCCATCTTTCTCTCTTTCATTCTTGCTCACTTCTTTTGGAGAAGAGCTTGTTGCAAGTATTTGCAACAACCTCCTACTTGATTAATAGAAAAGATTTGGAGGACATGATTCTTCAAGAGTCTTCTTGGTGCATCTTATGTATTGGAGGTGACATTGTTTATGTTTTGTTGTGTATGCATTTCATTTTCAGATCTAGAGTAGAGATCCCAAGCAAAGTATTTTGCTTGGGTGGATTTATAATAGTCTTATTGTAGATCTAGCGAGTAGTTCATAGATTGTGAAAATTATTTTGTATTATCTCATAGATCTACTCATCCTTTGCTCTGTTTTATAGTTTTGCTTCACAACATTTGCAGGTCACTTCAAGGGTTTGAGAAGGCTTGTTTCAGATTTGGAGACTTGCCTTCCTCATCCAACTTTAGCCTCCTAATTTTCTGCATTTTATTTATGTACATTTCCATCATTTTATTGGGTATTCTAACACATAGAATAGGTCACATACATTATTATATCTTGCTGTAATTTTCTGCAGAAAATTTCTGTGTAAAAAACATAAATTTTCTTAACATATTTGTCACTTTTGCAGCATCTCCAACAAGTTTTTGCTTGTTGTTTTTTTGCAGGTTAGTGACCAAGGAGGTGTCCAAGAGCCCAATTGGGGCCATACAAAGCTAAATTTCAGCCTCCTAAAGTTGGGTAACAAAATACCCCATCTTCTTTTTTCTTCTACATATTGTAAGAAAGCCCAAGGGAGTCCCAAAGGGCTTGCAATTCTCTCTTGTATTTAATTTTATGCAATTTAATTTTATTGTTTGCCTACATCTTGGTGAGTGCTTGGTTAATCCAACCCCGAAAATCATAAGGCTAGGAAGTAGCTTTAATTTTATACAATTTATTCTTTATTTGTTCGCCCCACTTGTCATTAGGACAAGGTTGAGAGGCTAGGCTTTACTTTCAAGTTTTAGTTTTTAATTTCTTGCACCCACTTGTGCATAAAACCAGAAGGCTTTGTCCTCCATCTTGTGAACTTGTTGATATTGTTTAGCTTAGTTTTCCTTTCAAGATTTTTACTTTCATTTTTTTTTCCTACACCTTAGTGAGTGTTTGTCCAAGACAACCCCCAAAATCGTAAGGCTAGATTAGTACATGGTTGTTGCTTTCTTTCACATGCTTAATGGTCTAAAGTAAATCTAAATCTAAGAAATAATAATCTTGTGCTAGTTTAGGCCCATGCAGGCATAATTGTTTAATTTGCCCATCTTGCTTTCCTTTTTTCATTGCAAGTCATCTTTACTTTGAGTACTTTGCTATTTCAAGTTATTTACATTCAAGTACTTTCATTTCTTGCAATAAGTATTTTAATTTCTTGCAAGTAATTTACTCTTCAAGTACTTTGCTTTATGGTTTAATCTTTACAAGTAATTTTACTCTTATGTCTTGCAATCTTGTGAGCATTGTATAATCTTGTGGTTTAGTTCAATCTTTTAAATTTCTTGCAATTCCTTTAAGTAATTTACATTTCAAGTGCATATTTCAAGTACTTTCAGTTTGCAAGCACACTCTTTACACAAACACTACATTGCAATCACCTAACCTAACTTAAACTATCTTAACTGAATTTACCTTAGTCTCTTAAGGCCTAAAATCAACCTAGTTTAATAGGTCACCACTTACTATCCCAACTTTTCCAGCAAAACGGGGATTTAAGGAAGAAGCGGGGGGTGCTAGATTGGGGACGATCTCACGGCGCTTGGTGTCCTCCCTGTGGAATACTTCTATTCCTGGATTGACCTATGGAGATAGGGTGCGGCCTTGTTTACCTCACTTATTGAGCATCCATCAATTCTTTTTGTACAAGCGGGGGATTTCTTGGGTTGTCACTTAGTCTAGGATTCACTTCTAACTTAACAACTTAACTAATCCTAAAATCAATCCACTTAACCTTGGGAAATATACTTGGGTACATCTTGTGTGGCTTTTGCTTAAGTTCACATTGCAAACACTTTAATTCTACATATTTCATGCAAGTTACTTTAAGCATTTGTGGATTGGACTAAGTCATTTAGAAGTAGTGCTTTAGCTCTTGGAGGCCTCTTTGCATGCTTTAATATTGAGTTTTGTTATCGCAAAGTTTGTAGTAAGGATAAAACGCTAGAGATGAAGAGGCAAACTGGCATAACTGGAACTAATCCCACCCAATGTTAGCTCAATGGGATGGTTCTTTCTGTTTAGGGAGGTAAGGCCTAGGGGAGACATCCTCGGTGACCTAGGGTTTTGAGAAGGCAAAGGATTATAAGATAAAGATAGGTTTCCCCCCTCACAAGTCACCACCGAGTAGATAGTCCGGCTAACAACCAATAATAAAGTACAACCAAAAAGAGAGATGCACCTGCCTGAGACAAAGAAACAAGAAACTGATATATGCAAGCTTGCTCACTTAGTTAGTACTTCATATAAATCAATGACTATCTGATACACATATAAGCAATTGGATAATAAATATTAACGAAGTCAATGTTTGTAAAATAGAAAGGATATATAATGTCACTTCTTCAATAAATGATAAGAAAAACATGGCATTCAATGTAACAATCAACACTTCATTCAATTAATGCCTTTAAATCAACCAGTGTTACCAACATCGGCAACGGCAAAATATCGCCAAGGGTCTGAAAAAGAAAATATCGGCAAAATCGGGGAAAATATCGGTAAACATCGGAAAATGTTGTAAGAACTAAAAAAATACAAAAATATTATTTTTTTTTCAATTTTTTAAATATCTAAAGCATCAACAACATCAAATAAATTCATTTCCACAAAAATATGATAAGAGAACTCATATATAAGATGTATAAGATGTCTAGTAAACTCGAATGCATCACAGATCAACACTGAATCATGTCCTGACTCTAAAGCCTCAAAATATCATAAAAAATACAATAAATGTATCTCATCATCATGAGTTATCTACAATGAAATCAGATAAATAAACTAACAATTTCCTCGACCCCTTTTATGGCCGAAGGTGATGGCTCTAGAAATGGATTTTCCTTTAGAGGAAGAAGGTCCTGGGGATGGCATTGGACTCTAATGAAATGTAGAAGAAGAAAAGTCTAGACTCTGGTGTCCTCTATTGTTTCTACTGCCAAGTACAACTCGCTTTGTGGAGTTCGTGAAAATATATCCATGTGCATCCATATGAATCCAGACCATTATACACAAATATGCAAAGTTTCTCTTGTAAATAGCAAGAGCGCATATAACCAAAATAGCACCGAGTGCAATGCATCTTTGAACCAAAATACATCAATAAAGAGGCTGTAAATGGCCTCTAGAGTCCAAAAAAAATCATGCTACAACAAATAACTACATATCATCAAAATCGTTGCCTATATTATGATCCTCATCATCAGTGTCACCCTCTAAACATTAAAATAAGATAGAAAAAGATTAACATGCCTAATAAGTGATTTTACTTGAGTGAAGGGTACATTTTTACTAGATTCATGACAAAAGAGTTCAATAATCAATGCCACCAACATCGAGGTACATAGAGGGCTTGGTGCTCTTAACTAAATGTTAGTTCCATACCCTCATACATGATAGAATCTAGTGGAAATGTTGCAATATTGTCAATCTTGAAATCCTGAAAACCATTAAGTCTACTGAATTTTGAATGGGACCTAAAATTCTACTTTCTTCATATGAAGTCCAATGAGGTTGGAACCACTCTCAAACATCCTGAAACAATTAATGGTAATGTTAAAAATTTAAGTAAAAGTGACATTATCCTTTACCTTTCATTTTCATAATCAGTATATTACTAGCCTCCTTAACTACGTTTTCGGCTCTTGCTCGCCTCTTGCTCCTTTGCTCCCCAAACCCCACACTTTGTTTGCAAAATGACGCTTTAAAACTCAAAAAAAAGAGGTGAAAATCGGGCTTTATTTCCGGCCTGTCCGTGCCCAAAAGATATTTTCGATCGTAGCGCGATATTATTGCGCCATCTACGATAATATCGCGCTATTTTCAAAATCTCCAAAATATCGCGCTATTTTCCCCGATATTATCGCCGAGGTTGATTTTGTCGATAATATCATTAATAGCGCGATATTATCGTGATGTTGGTAACAGAGAAATCAACCATTCAATTGATCAAAAGTGAAATGTTAGTTGCATAATGATGTTGATTGCAAAAGATGACATCATCACTTAGTTAATAGGGTTAGTCCTAGGCTAGGGTTAGAATAGTTAGGGTTTCATTCAAAGTATTGAGAGTGGTTTTGATCATAATACTCACAGGATAAGGTCTTAGATCAATGTGTTTCCTAGGGTTAATGGAGTCAAAGGGAGGATGCAAGAGCTGAAGGATCAAGGAAGATAATAAGGCTAAGGACTGGAGGATTAAGCCTTGAGGTGTTTCTACAACAAGGCCTCAAGGACAAAAAACCCTAGGGGAGAGAGGCTCACTTTGGTGTAGGGGAACTAGGCCTCAGTGCTCTCTCCTCCTTCCTTAGGTCAATAGAAAAAACGACTAGCTCTGAAAATGGCTTAAGACTAAGACAAGAGGGTTTACAAGGCAATGTGTTGCTATGGCAAGGCCTTACCAGCAAACCCTAGAAAAATGACTCATCAAGCTGTAGTTGAACTAGGCCCTGATGTGTCTTCTTATTCTTAGCTCGGAGAAGTAAAATGGCTAGCATAAGAAGAGGGGAAAAGAGTGTAGCTAAGGCTAGGCTCAATCCTCTTCAGCATGAAAGAATAGAGTGTTTCTAGGGAAAGGCTCTATCTCACTTCAACAAATAATGTGGCTAAAAATCTTGACAGGGACATGAGACAAATGTGTGCTTGTCCCCTAGGGTTTAAATCAACAAATTATAACCATAAATGAAAGAGAAATAACACTACAACCATTCATTCAAGAATTTTCATAGAAATTTACTTACATTTAACCAAGAAATCAAGTAGCAAACCCTAGTTGTAACACCTTCCACCAAGATAAATGCCAAAAATGCCAAGAAAATATTCCTTCAACAAGTGCGCCTCACTATTTCAGCCAAAACCCTAGAATAGGGCACAAATTTCAGACCTCACCAAGTGGTGAGTGAGAGATGATGAAAAAATGAAGGTAAAAACCCTCAATTTATACAGTACCATGACCTAATTTTACTTTTTAGGTCATAAAAAGGTCAACAAGGCCAAAATACTAAAATCATACTATTTTACATTAAATGCTCAAAATTAAAACCTAATCAAGCTAAAGAGAGACATCATGCCCCTTTCAGGGAGACGTTATCCCCTTCTAGGGAAAATGGAACATCCTGGAGCAAAACGTTAGCCCTCCTTGGGATTCTCCAACCTACCACATGTGCCAATATTGCCAAATCTGCCTCCCAAGACATCCATAAGGATGGATGACATCATGATCATCATGGGTGACATCCTAGGCATTCCAAGGCCAACGTTCCACTGAAAAAGGGCCAATCCCCCTAGTTCAAGATCTGCCAAGGTGCCTCTGGTGGAACGTCCTCTTCTTCTCCGATGCAAAGCCCCTGATCCATGTCTATCGTGTATTTGCCCCCGATGGGGTCTCAACATCCATATGATGGGCTCTTCAACCCCATGGAGGTCCGAACTGATCATCTCCCCATGTGTATTGGTTCAAAATGGTACATGTTCATCAGGCATGATCCTGCACATCAACAACTATGCCCTCCATGGGCTCATCAGTCACAGGTATCATAGCAATGTCAATCACATCTCATCATCAATATTATTAAACACGTGCATAAAATCCCTAATACATCAGTCAAAATCTCAAAGACATTACACAAACCTGCAATACAAGTTTGGATAAAATGACAGGGTGTCCTATTGGGCTAGTGTCCATTGGAAGAGGAAAGTTCCTAGAAGAGACCTCATCTAATCCATGGAAGTGGGTGATGTGGTCAAGGGATGTCCAAGAAGGTGGGTGCAGTGAGGGCAGAGGATGCAAAGATTTATGTGTGGGTGCCTTTGTAGAAGGCGAGTTGTACCTATCCTAGATTCAAATTTTTCCAAGTCCATTCATGCCTTTTATTCTGTATTCTTTTAATCTTTTATTTCCTTTTTTATTCAAGAGATAATCAGGGGACACTGCCTTGGTGTGGTGACTAGTGGTGACAACGTTACCCACAAGTACTTTCACATAAATGAGAAGGTTGGCTCGCGATGAGACCCCCTTTCTCTTGGCCATGCAACCAAGAGTCACTACCCTAGCGTGGTAACCAGCTGGTGGAAATGTCATACTACTAGGTACCCATGGACCTAATAGGCTGGCTCGTGATGAGACCCCCTATCCTATGGTTAGGTCTTGTTTTATTACTTTTTCGAGTCCCTCTTGTTTCTTGCTGAGAAGCCTTTTACTTCTTTCTCGGGGATCCCTGGGTGAAGCATCTCGAGGTTTTATTCTTAGGATTTTTTATTTTACCGAATTTCTTTTACCTTCTGAGCCTTTTTGACCAGCTATTCAACTAGGGGGTCAACTCCATGTACCATGAAGATATGCACCTGATGGTGCTACCAAGTTGAAGACTTGATTGGTTCTACAAGGCATCTTTGGCCTTCAGCATTTTGTTGTAATTGGAATTTCCACTCCCCTGCGTGGGATGATAATGTAATAAGTCTACATGGATCATAGTTTAAGTCATTTTCATTAGGACTTCTTCATTAGGATATTTCCTTTCACTGAGTGTTTTTAATCCTTAGGTTATTAATTGGGCTTTTCAACCTTATTAATTTCCCTTGAGTTTTTCACTCCCACAATAATTTCTCCAAAGTAGTGAAAGGAGTTCTAATGGACGAGACCTATGTAACTAAGGTCTAGGAATGTTGTAAATGACCATGTTAGACATGTCCTAGAGTCTTGTGGAATTCCACTAAGTTTTGATAGGAGTTTTTTTATAATTAAAATTCCCGCAAACTGGGGATTTTTAATTATTTTCGATGTAAATTGTAAAAAAGTGGTCCTTGGGTATTTTGTATAGGGGTAAGAGTACTCAAATTAAATGTTTCATACACCCCTACACCCTTGGACCAAGTCTTATCTCATTTGGACAAGTTTTGTTAGGCCTTTGTCCATGTTTAGTCAAAGTCAGTCAAAAATCATCATGTAATTGGCTTAATTAAAATGGCCAAATTTTGTAAAAGTCATGAGAGAGTGTGGGAAAAGTGTCCTGTTATCCATGATTTTTAGGGATAACCAGGAGATCATGTCTTGAGGCCCACAGGCCCTAGACATGGAGTACCGAAAACAGGATTGACCTAAGTATGGCCCTGGAGAGCCCATCCTTTTTTTCTTCCATCAACTTTATCTTGTTAGCAGCAACAACATCCATCACCATCGGCTTGGTCTTGTAACAGATGAGGTTCTTGCTCCATGAGGTAATTGGTCCAGGTATCATGGTATGTGTCACTTTTGATCATTAAAACCTTTAAATATATGCATCTAATTCCTTTTGTCTCTAACAACTTCTTGGATCTTACATTAGCCCACTTGACCATGCTCTGGGAGATTGACAGGGCATCCTAGCAAGCCTATGCCCATAGGTCTGGGTTTTCCACTGGGGGATTTATGAAAATCCATCGTCCGCTCCCCTCATAGCACCACTATTTCATCTTATCTCCCACTCACTTGTCCCATTCCCCTTGTCTGGGCATTGGGTTGACCTGTTTGTAGGATTGCACCTTTTCTCGTGGGAGGAAGGGGCTAAAGGCCTAGTAGATAAAAGCCTAGAAACGAAATCTCGAGGTGCTTCACCCAGGGATCCCCGAGAAGGAAATAAAAGGCCTCTTAGTAAGAAACAAGAGGGACCCAAAAAATATAAACAAGACCTAGTCAGGAGGATAGGGGGTCTCATCACAAGCCAGCCTATTAAGTTCATGGGTACCTAACAGTATGACATTGCCACCATCTGGTTACCACGCTAGGGTAGTGACCTTTGGTTGCATGGCCAAGGGAAAGGGGGTCTCATCACGAGCCAGCCTTATCATCTCTGTGAAAGTACTTGTGGGTAACACTGTTAGCTCTAGTCACCATGCTAAGGAAGTGTCCTCTGGTTAGCCCTTAAATAAAAAGAAAAAGAAGAAGAAAAAGAAAATAAAAGAAAAGAATAAAGGCAAGAACGGGCTTGGAAAAAATTGCATCCATGACAAGTACAACTCACCTTCTACAAAGGCACCCACAGATAACATCATGCATCCCTGGCTCTCACTTCACCCACATGTATGGACATCACCTAGCCACATCACCTCACTTACATGGCTTGGATGAAGCCTTCCTGGAAACTTCCCCTTTCTTGTGGATACTAGCCCAATAGGATGTCTTGTATTTTTCTCAAGTCTTATATTGTATGTTTTTGTAAGGTCTTTGAGCTATTGACTGATGTATTAGGGTCTTATGAATATGTTTGATAATATTGATGATGAAACGTGATTGACATTGCTATGATCCCTGTGACTAATGAGCCCATGGAGGGTGTAGTTTTTGATGTGCAGGACCATGCTTGACGGACAAGTACCATTTGGACCGGTACACATGGGGAGATGATTAGTTTAGACCTCCATGGGGCTGAAGAGCCCATCAGATGGCTGTTGAGACCCTGTCAGAGGGGTAGAGATAGGACAATGTTTGATCGAGGTTTTGCATAGGAGAAGAAGAGGACGTTTTACCAGAGGCACTTTGGCAGAGCCCGACCTAGGGGGAATGACCCCTTTTCAGCGAAACGTTGGCCTTGGAAGGCTCAGAGTGTCCCCATCCTCACCATGATGTCATCCAACTTCATGGTCATTCTTGGAGGCAGACTGGGCAGCAGTGGCACGTGTGGCATGTTGGAGAGGCCCCTCGGGGCTAACGTTTTTCTCTTGGATGTCTCATCTTCCCTAAAAGGGGATAGCACCTCCCTTGAAGGGGATTTTACCTTTATTACAGATCAATTAGGGTTTTAATTTGACAATTTAATGTAAAAACAATATTCTGGTCTTGTCGGCCATTTTTATGACCTAAAATTAATTAAGGTCATTGATACACTATATATTGAGGGTTTTCACTCTCATTTTGACATAACACATCACTCACTCTCCTAGTGAGGTCTGAATTTTGCGCCCTATAGGGGTTATTGGCTGATTTGAGGAAGGCGCACTTGTTTAAGGAGGAGATTTTTGGCATTCTATGGTGTTTTTCTTGAAGGAAGGTTTACAACTAGGGTTTGCATGGTTATTTTCTTGATGATTTGTAAGTATTTTTCTGCAAAA
>ML794721.1:117649-138937 GCA_009831015.1 Picea engelmannii | reverse complement strand
TTTCTGCAAAACTTCTTGATTGAATGGTTGTAGTTTAATTTCTTGCATCTATTTATAAATATTGCTAAATCAAAACCCTAGGGGACAAACACACAAGTAGGTCGTTGTCTCATGTCCCCTGATAGAAAAACCTTTTAGCCATTAAATAAGAAGAAGAGATCCTAGCCATAGCTACGATCTTTCTTTCTTCTTCCCTTAAGCTAGTCATATCTTTGAACTTCAAGAGGAAGAGGACGTCCCAGGCCTAGGTTATCTACACCTAGGGCCATTTTCTTTTAGGGTTTGATGAAAGAGCCTTGCCTTAGAAACACTCTCCCTCTTTAAACTCTCCTGTCTTGATTTTTCTTTTCATTAAGCTAGCTATTTGCGAGGGAGGAGAGAGCACGGGGCCTTGCTTTAGCAACACCGGAGTGAGCCTCTCTCCCCTAGGGTTCCATCTTTAAGGCCCTGCTTTAGCAGCACCTTGAAACCTTTCCCTCTTGTCCTTTAAATCTCGTCCCCTTCAACTTGTGCGTCCTTCACCTTTTTGACTCCATTAACCCTTAGGCACTAATCTTAAGCCTCCATCGTTGAAGTGAAAGTGATAAAAAAAACTCTTAAACTCTTTGCTAATTTGAAACCCTAACTAACTACTAACCCTAAAAAGGCTGACGTCACCCTTGGTTATTTCATCTTGACGCAACAACTTTCATTTATTAGGCAATTGGATGGTCTTTAAAGCATTTTTTGAATGAGGGATTGATTGGATACATTGATTGTTACATCATCTTGATATTTATTGGTCAAGTGATATTATTTCATTGCCATATTAACAAACATTGACTTCGTCAATATTTATTATTATAATTGCTTATACATTGATATCAGATAGTCTTATGAAGTACTAACCCATTGAATCATAGCTTGCATATATTGGTTTGATGTTGCTTTGTTCTGGGCAGGTGTTCTTCTTTGGGCCTACACTTCATTATTGGTTGTTTAGTCAGGACTATTTGTTTTGGTGGTGACCTGTGAAGGGGGAACTTTACTTTTAATTTTAAACCTTTGCCTCTTCAAAACTCAAGGTTACCGGGGACGTCTCCCCTGGGCCTAACCTCCCTAAAGAGAAAGAACCTCCCCACCGTGGTGACATTGGGTGGGATAGGTTCCTGTTACGCCAGTTTGGCCTTCTACTTCATAGCCATTTGACCTAGCTACAAACTGTGTGAAAACATGTCCCAATAGCCTTTCCTAAGTCGGGAAAACATTTTCCAACTTAGAAAACCCCCCTTAGCCTAACCCACAACCCACATTCATCTTTCTCTTAGAAGAGTGGCGCCTCCCCCTCTTTCTCAATATCTCATAAAAATAAAATACTTGATGGGAACCCCTAAAAACTTAGGAAAGTTCCCCACTTGACCCCACTTGACTTTTAGATAAAGGGAAAGGGGGTTTCCCCCTTCCCAACTCACCCCTCATGCATCCACTTGCTCACTTGCCCTAAAAGTGCGCCCCACTTGATGAGACCCTCTTCCTTTGGATGGGTGACACTTGGAGCCCATCCAAGTGGGATCCCTCCTCCTTTCCTATAAATTGAGGCCTCCTCTCCTCATTTTAGCATCTCCTCTCATAGCAAGTCTATTATGTCAAAATTCTTCCTCTCTTCCTCTCTTTCTCATGCTCTCTCATGTATGAATCTTGATACAAGTATTTGTGGTGATATTTTGGTGGATAATAAAGGAAGATTTGGAGACTCTATGGTGTGCATTGGGAGTCTTCTTGGTGTCTCCATCTTATTCTTGTGAAGTGATATATTTCCATTGTTTTGTATTTTTCTCTCACTAGTTTGTATTTAGAGACTCATGCAAAGTATTTTGCATTGGGTGCTATTGGTAGTAGTATTGTGTAATGATCCCAAGCCAAATTTTTTGCTTGGTATCACTAACTACTACTGATTTATTGTTGTGCAGGTGTTTATTGAGTTATTAAGTGCATACAAGATTCATCCAACACATGAAGATCATAACATAATCAAGATATAGAAGCACAAGCAAGATCTAACCTTTTTATTATGCAGAATCAATACAATAGATGGTCGATCTGGCATAAACCTCAAATGGTCGTACAATCAATAGATATGAGCTACTACAAAATGCTCTGCTGATACAAAAGAAGCCTCCAAAGGCTGAATAAGTAATGAAGACCAATACCCAGCAGATCTGGATGTCAAACCCTCTAGCTGAAGAGTGCCACGCTCCGAGTGAAGACTGAAACCCTCAAGAATTCGACCCTGATGGAAAGATGCTCCAAATGAGCTCAAACTCATCCCAATGATAGATCAGGGCAGTGGGAACCACCTCCAAAAGTTTTAGGCCCAACGTCCAAGTTCAACCCCTCCAACTGATGAGTCTCCTAAGGGAGTTGCGCCCTCATGAATAGCTGAAACCCCAATGCAGCTTGTCCCTATAGAAATACAACTCCAAATGGCTTGAAACTCTCCCGGAATGTAGATCGGGCTAAGAGAACCCCGTGGAAGAAGTTTCAGGACCAAATCACAAGCATATCTCTCTAGATATGAGTTTTTCTGAATCACAGGACGTCCCCTATGGCTCCTGTTATCGCTCAGTTTGTATGATAGGTTAAGTAGCTTGAAAGGAAAGAATCAAACTGGTGTAATAGGAGCTTCCCCACCCATTGTCACCTCGATGGGGGGCTCTTTCTATTCAGGGTGGCTAATCCCAAGGGAGACGTCCCTAGGTAATATGGGGTTTTGAAAGGATAAAGTTTTGAAGGATCAAGGTAAGTTCTCCATTTCATAGATTACCGCCAAAGAAGATAGTAAAAAAGAAGGTATTCCACAGAATAGGCACCTGTTTGCGAGACAAGGCAATAATAAAGCTAAAACATGCCACAGTGGTTAGTACTTCATAAATCAATGACTATCTTTAATATACATGAGCATAAATAAATGTAATTATTGACGAAGTCAATGATTGCAATAAAGGCAATGGTTTATAATATTACTTCTTCAATAAATACAAAATGATACTGGCATTCAATGTAAAAAATCAATTCTTGTATTATCACAACGCATCAAATATGCTCACATATATAATGTTGCTGCGTCACTATACTACTAAGGGTGACGTCAGCGTTATTCTAGGTTAGTTTTGGTAGGCAAAGAGGTGGACGTTTTGCAAAATAAACCAATGAAAATATTCAACACTTCAATGTCTATCAATTGATGACCTAGCCGCAACTTCTATACCATGAAAAAGTTCAAAAGACGCAAGACGTCATCAACAAATTAGGGTTAGTAAATTGCTAGGGTTAGTTAGGGTTTCAAGTTTTAGAAGTTTGGAAGATTGTTTATAACACAAAAGGCTCAACGTTGCATTCTTAGACTAGTGCCTTAGGGTAAATGGAGTCAAGGAGTAAGGCTAATGGCTTGGAAGGATCTAAATTTAAGGACGAGAAGGTTAGGCTTTGTAGTGTTGCAATGGCAGGGCCACAAAGTCAAAACCCTAAGGGGAGGAGGCTCATTCTGGTGTTGCTTAAGGAAGGCCTCATGCTCCTCCCTCTTTCCTTAAAACGTTTTGGCAAAAACAGCTAGCTTCAAAACATAAATATAGTGCTGAAAAGTGTTGTAAGGCCAAGGCTCTTCAAACCCTAAGAGTCAAACCCTAGGTGTAAAGTCAATTAGGCCTAGGACGTCTTCTTTCTTCAATTTATGTTTCAAATCTAACTCAGAAAAAAGAAGAACTAGTGTAGCAATGGCTAGGCTATATTCTGCTTAACCAAATGGCTAAACAAGTTTTTATCATGGGGACATGAAGCAAGGACCTACTTGTGTGCTTGCTCCCTAGGGTTTCAATGATTAAGCAAAATAGCAACAATGTAACCATAAAAGTAAGATATTTAACCTACAACCATTCAATCAAGAAGTTTTGCATGAAAAATATACTTACAAATCAATGAAGAGCTAATCAAACCCTAGTTGTAAACCTTCCAATGATAAAAACACCATAAGCATGCCAAAAATGATCCTCCTCAAGTGTAGCGCCTCAACTCCAAGAGCCAAATACAAAGACAAAAGACTAAAATTAATCCTCTCACAAGAGAGTGAGTTGTGTTATGTTTAAAATGAGGCTCAACGTCCTCTACTTATATCATCCAAATGACCTTTAATTACAAAAATAGGTCATTAAAACAACTGACAAGGATGACATAATAATATTACATTATTTGTCACATTAAATGCTAAAATGTCAAAATTATGAGCTAAAAGGGAGACGTCATGCCCCTCTGAAGGAGACGTTGGCCCTTTTTGGGCAAGATCAGCATCCAAGAAGCAAAACGTTGGCCCCCTTGGGGCTCCTACAACCTTCCACACATGCCAAATTGTCCCAGCACACTGCCACATGCTTCAGAAAATGTCCAACCTGCCCTGGGTGGCGTCATGTCCATCAAAGCCATCATCTCATCTGCAGGGGTGGATCCCCCCTGGGTCGATCTCTGCCAAAGCATCCTGGGTGAGGAAGTCCTTCTTCTTCTTCATGTAGGGGAACATCTCAACATTGTCCTGCCTCTTTCATCCCAACAACCATCTGATGGGCTCTTCAGCCCCATGGAGGTCCGAACTAATCATATCCCCACGTGTACCGGTCCACTGGTACTTGTCCGCCGGGTATGGTCCTACACATCAAAGACTACGCCCTCCATGGGATCATCAGTCCTAGAGATCATAAAAATGTCAATCATATTTCATCATTAAATTTATCAAACACATGCATGAAATTCCTAGCATATCATCTAAGAGCTCAAAGACATTACACAGATCTACTATACAAAGTTGAAGAAAACCGACAGAACAACCTATTGGGATAACACCCACAAGAGATGGAAAGTTTCCTCAGAAGATTATTCAAACCATGTTTTATGAGGTGATATGGTTTTTAGGGATGTCCAGTCATAGTAAGACCAAGGGAAGGTGTTGTCTATGGGTTCCTTTGTAGGAGGTGAGTTGTACCCATCATGGATGCATTTTTGTCAAGCCCTTTATTTCCTTTATCTTTTATTTTATTGCTTTTCTTTCTTTTTTACTTCAAGGTTTGACTAGAGGACACTGCCTTGGCTTGGTGACCAGAGCTGACAGTGTTACCCACTGGTATCTTTGCAAACATGATAAGGCTGGCTCATGATGAGACCCCCTTTCCCTTGGCCATGCAACCAAAGGTCACTGCCCTGGCGTGGTGACCAGATGATGGAAATGTCATACTGCTGGATACCTATGAACATAATGGGCCAGATCGTGATGAGGACCTCCCATCCTCTTGGTTAGGTCTTGTTTCTTTTATTATTTTTCTTAGGGTCCCTTTAGTTTTTTATCGAGAGGCTTTTTATTTCCTTCTTGAGGATCCCCTGGGCGAAGCATCTCTAGGTTTTATTTCCTATGGATTTTATCTTTTACCAGCTGCTTTTACCCCCTGGGCCTTTAGCCCCTTCTTCCTACAAGACAAAATGTAACCCTCAAAGGTCATCCTAATGGTCGGACTAGGGGAATGTGATAAGCGTGCAGGGTATAAGATGTAAAATGATAAAATGGTGGGAGCGGACGATGGATCTGCAAATCCCCCTTGGTGGCTAACCAAAACCCATGAATATCAACTTGCTAAGTCACCCAATCAATCACCCCAACAATGGTCAAGGGGATTAGTGTAAGATCCAAGCAGTCATCAGAAATGAAAGGAACCTAATGCATATATAAGAGGGTTATAATGATCAAATATGACACATACCATGATACCTTGGACCAATTACCTCATGGAGAAAGAGCCCTCTCCGATGCAAGTCCAAGCTGGTGGTGACGAAAGTTGCTGCTGCTGACAGGACAAATTTGTTGAAGAAGAGGAAAGATGGGTCCTCTAGGGTCATGCTCAGGTCAATCCTGCTCTCGGTACTCCATGTCTAGGACCTATGGGCCTCAAGACATGATCTCCTAGTTATCCCTAGATATCGGGGATAACATCTGGCTCCAACTCGGGGACATGTGCTAACTGTAGAGCGCATGAGAACCTCAACAATCTCTGGCATAAACCTGTAGACCTGCTCACACTTGACAAGAAAGCATGAACAATACAAGGTGAGGTGGTATTGCCACCCCACAAAACAATATAAGAATACATATGAGATAAAACAATCAAGATGCATATATAAAAGAAACAAACAATAAATGCATATGGTATAATACACGGAAGTGCCTACCTACTCATACTTACCTGTATAATCATGTCCCACCACCCTGGTGGGGTTTGAGGAGGTGTCCGCTGATGAGTAATGTGCACCTTCTTCCTTCTAAGGTGGACAAATAATAAGAGTTATCTACTGATTCCATTCCAAACTTGAAGGGTCCGAGCCATGATTGTATACTTCCTTTTACATTAGTAGGCTCTCCCTTTTGAATATCCCACATCCATACTAACTCTCCCTCCTTGTATTTTCGGATCTTGCATTTTTCATTTCCTTGAATAACTCTGGTGTATTGCACTGAGGGAGGTGGGTGGGCTTCTGGAGTAAAGGTTTCTTGTTGGGACGAATGTATCTGCACGTCGTCTTCATTCTTTGTCCTTTTCAGTATTTTGACCGTCCCTACTTCTTTATTTTGAAAATGGTCTAGAAGTTGTTGATATTCTTCTTTCTTGGGCCACTCAATCTCGTCAAAGTCTTCTTCTGTAGTAAAGGGCATATCTTTCGGAGAGTATTCTTGAAGAGTTTGTATCACATCTTTTTGCGGTTCATTCTCAGTAGGGGAAACATCATGTACATGAGTTCCAGTTAGTGGCACGTTGAGTAATCGTCCAGTTGTCCCATCCTTCAAAGGTAATCATAGAAAAGTGAGATCCATCTCAAGGGACCCACCTATCATTGCACCAAACTTTCTAGACAAAAGCATTCCCCACACATCCGGGACATCAACCACTATAATATCTATTCGGACTGTCTTCTCGAGGAACTCCTTCAATCGTACTTCGATATTTAAACTACTCCATGTGTGGGTATAGCTTTGGATTCAAATCCACACACGTTTCTGTAAGGCCTGGTTACCTTTAGGCCCATTTGCTGCATGACTTTGAGAGACATCATGTTTGCACCAGCACCTGTATCCAGCATGCAGTTGTTGAGATATTTATTGTTCATTGCAAGAGTCATGAAGAAGGGAGGATTTTCACCATAGTGGATCCTGAAATGATTAGCTTGCAGCATAATTGGGGGGTCCACAGGCTCAGCCTTTCCTGAAAATAAGTTGTTGAAGTGTTATTTAATAAAAGGGATCTTAATGGCTTCTTTCAGAGGAACATTCACATGCATCTTTGCCAAATCTCCTTCAAGGTCAAAATCAAGGGTAATCTTGTCATCTTTGGGATTCTTAGGAGGAAGAACTTCAGAATATTTTGATTGATCACTTGTAGATTGGCTTGGGCTCCTTCTCCGATACACTTGGACTTCCTGCTTCTTTAGATTTTTCTCGTGATTCTTGATCCATGTTGTTGATTATGGCTAACCTTGCTGCTCGGGCTGCCTCCTTCAGGGCTTGTTTATGTTCTTAATCGGTGATGTTTGTCTGAGGGACATCCAAGAAGAAATCAAAGTTATTGACTTGTTGTTGGCTGTCATTGTAAGGACACTCGTTCTCCCAATGTACTTCACTGCACTCCAGACACCAGGTATTTTCATCCACAAAATTTGCAGAGGCCAAAGTATTTGGGACTTCATTTTCATTCTTTGGTTTGTAATTTTGATTTCCCTTTTGGAAGGGCCCTTTGAATGGAGGTCTAGGCGCCTGGGTCTGGGACTTTTCAAGTCTCACGATCTGGTTCATCATTTCCTCCTAATTATTCATGATGCTATCCACTGAAGCTTGCAACTTACTAATACTGGTGCACAGATCTAAATCAGGCTCAACATTGTGTACTTTTTTTTGCTTGACATCTATTTTCCCCTTAGGGTTGGCAAAAGGCTCAATATTAGACGAAAGAAGGTTTCCTTCAGTCTTCGTTGCAAGTTCTTGGGCTTCTTGAATGGATTGAGGTCCTTTTTCTCTGAGAATATATCCTAACTGGCCATTGAAAGATTTAGTATAAATGTGAACGAGATAATCATCTTTCAGATGATGGCTTGGAGGAATTCGGTGGAGTAAAGATTCAAATCTGGTATGAAACTCCCGAATGGATTCATTTTCACGTCTTGCAATGCCATATAGTCTGGTGAGCAGCATGTTTGGGTCTTCCTTGATGCTCCACCTTCTGAGGAAGAATTCTTCAAGTCTATCCATGGTCTTAATGCTTCCATCAGGTAGGCCAAGATACCAACGTCTTGCAGCATCATAAAGGGTAGTGGAGAAAATCTTCATGACCAGGTCTTCAGCATCATCAACAATGGGGTGAAGCTGAAAAAATGCCCAGAAACTACTCATGTGTTCTTCGGCACTAGTAACATCAGTGCCAGTATACTTAGGCAACCACTTTTCATACTTAGGTGGTATTTACCTAGGGTAACCAGGTATGGCTGACATGTCTAAAGGCTTGAACAAGGTAGATAACCATTGTCTCTGATTGTCGACTGGGTTTGTAGTACCTGTTAGCGCTGGAAGTCACTCTTGGATTGCTTGTAGGAGAAGAGCCCAACGCCCATCAGTTTAATGTCATGATTTGATAAATGGGCGATCAAATGGGTAGAGACTCGAGGAGATATCACTCTAACTCGGGGACTGGATCTGGTACGTAAAGAACAAGGAGGTCTAGAATCCTAACTTCAGCCAGTGAGTTGATTAAAAGATGAGCAGGTGTAAGAGTTAGTAAGAAAGGTGAACAAACAACTCTGGGCAACAGGCTTGCAGCAGTTTGTAGGGGAAAAACTCTGAACGTAGGATCCTCCTGGTTTAGGGCTTCAAGAAACTGAATAGAAGACTTGACTGGATCCTCCAATTCCAAGTCATTCAACGTTAAGGAAATCACGAGAACCGATTAGGGACTCTGTAACTATTAAAATGATCCATTACAACATCATCCTACAACAACTACAACTCGACTAGATCCTCCAATTCCGAGCTACTCTAACACAGCATAACAAAGATGTAAAGAAACTGGCATTCATCAGGAAAGAAGTCTCAGAAGTCTAGAAATAACCAGAAAACAATGCTTCATTAAAGTTTTACAACCAGGATCTCTGCTCAACCATCGATGCTTACAAAATACCAAAAACTGAGTCTATATACTCAAGAAACTTCACCTCACAGAGGCATGTACAGTCACTCAAATCCGAGTGTCCCTTCAGTCACATTCGTACTAATGTCTTCTTTTAAGCGCCATCTTAACAAAGCATGGCCCTTGTAAGGATAGTAGCTGAGCCATTAAGTGTTGGGCTAGTGTGCGTAGACTTTTCTGTTGAGTCGAGGACTCCGGCATGGCTTCTCTAGGAAAATCGACACACAGGACCTCCTCGGGCAGATGGCTTGCCAGAACCTCCATTCCCTCTCTTAATGAATGAGAGGAAGTCTCAACCAACCTCTCTTGTCATCATTTACTTCAGGCGAGAAACAATATGGAGATCGGATCCAGTGGCACTTGGAGACTGCGACGATCCTCTCTGTAACTGAAGTCAGCGCTTCAACCTTCTTGATCTAAAGATTCTTACTTCTCCAGGCGATGTCGTGGGCCCATGCCCGAGATTCTCTCGGCACCTCACACCTCGGAAAATAACGAAGCTACTTTTTGCGAGTTGGAGTCGTGATGGTCGAAGCGCCGAGATGGCTCTACTCGTTCCAGGTGTCCACTTCAGATGGACGGTTGAGATATTCTTGGCAAGACGGTGGGCACGAGTCCCGGATGCCCTCGGCACTTCATGTGTCACGGCTGGGAGGAGGATGGTCCTCGATCTTCAAAGTCACAAAGGGCGAGGAGGCAAGGAGCCTAATCGTGCACCACGTGTCTGCTTCAGATGGACGACCTTGATCATCTTGGCAATACTATGGGCCCAGGTCCTCGCGACCTCACAACCTCTCCGGTTGAACCGTCGAGTTTTCACCCTCCTATTTCGTGAGTCCTCGAGATGCGAGAATTCAACGGAATGTTGACTTTATCTCCAGCCAACGCGTGTCCACCCGTCGACCATGCGGTCCCACCTTATGCTCTGCCACACGTTCACACGAACCTCGACACTTCGCAACTCGCGAATCCTAATGCCAATACCTTGACACTTCGCAACTCGCGAATCCTAATGCCAATACCTCGAGACTTCTCGCAGCGATATCCCAAGGGCTTCTTCCACCTGTATTCCACTTCCCCACTTTGTTATGGCCACCTGTCCTCCAATGTTCAAAATCTCGCAACCTCACAAACTCGCGATCCTCGCGGCCAATTCCTTGGGTATTTTCTTACGAGACTCAGATGCATGATCCCACGTGTGGATCCAACGACTGTCCTCTTCTCGCTCCTCGCGCCTTCGGGACTTGGAGTACCAAATGTTTTGGCCTTTACCCTGCGAACTTCCGAGTTCGCGAGATCCCTCGATCTCTGAGACACGTCCTCTTCAATGGACATTTCTGATCTTCTCGCCACTTCACCGCTCATGAAGTCGAATGACTTATTCTTCCAACCTCGGATGCCCAAGTCCCTGATGTGGGTAATCTCGTGACAAGCGTCCGCTCCCAAACCAACAGTCCAAATCTGTTCTTCTATCGATCCGACGGCTGACACCATTCACCTCTTTAACAACATCTGCACTATACTTGGCGTGACTCGGCTGACTGCAATTACCCACTGACCGTTGATATTCTTCACAAAAATATACCCTGGATGTTGCCGATGACATTTTGCCTGCTCACTTGACCTGCTACTTGGAAAAACAAGGATTCTCCTGTGCTGCGCTTGATCATTTCGTGCAACTTGCAGACCCGAATGCTCTCAAGCTCATGACAACATTTATCACTAACATTAGGCTCCATGGGGGATAGAGTCATCCCTGTGATGCTCTAAAAACTCCTTCTGCAGCTCCAGTCGCCTTTTTGTTGGGCTATGGAGTCACTTATTAGACCGAAAACATGCAAAAAGAAACTAAACAAAGAACTTAAAAGACGATATTTACAAACAGAGGAGCCATCTAAGGCTCAAATAAAACATTTTTTCAGAAAATGCCCATTCAATGGGCTATTGAAAACCTCTTCTCCCTCCAGATCCTGCAACCCGTATGTGTTGTTAGAGAAAATCTCAGAGATTTTAAAGGGGTCGATCCAGAGGGCGTCGAACTTTCTATGCTTTCCTTTATCATGTCTGTGTGCGTCCCACTTAAATACCAAGTCCCCGATCTCGAACTCCTTTTTCCTGACCTTTCTGTCAAAAGCCTGTTTGATCTTCTGTTGATGACTGTAAGCTGCATTCCTCACTTGTTCTCTGATCTGCTGTGCTTCCACTACCTGATGGATTCTTCTGATCATATGATCTGGTTCTCCCTTGTAGTCCTGAAAGGTAAGGCGAGCTGAGTAGGGAAAACCGCCTCTGCTCCATAGACTAGTCGAAACAGCGGAGTGCCTAGAGACTTCTTCGTTGTGACACGATCGACCAACAGAGAATCCCAGGCTCTTTTGTTATCCTCTAACAATCTTTTGATGATCTTTATCAGGCTTTTGTTAGAATATTCTGCTAAACCATTTCCCTGGGGATAGTAGGGAGTGGAGTGAATTAGAGAGATCTAGAACTGCTCACAGAACTTAATTAGAGGTTCAGATTTGAAAGAAGCAGCATTGTCGGTGACGATCCTGCTGGGACAACCAAATCGGGTTATGATATCCTCCAGGAAGCTGATAATTACTTTGTGTGATGCGCTTCTGGTGGGGACAGCTTCTATCCACTTGGTGAAATAATCTGTCGCAGTCAGGATCCACCTGTGCTGACCACTTGAGGGAGGATGAATCTCTCCAATGAAGTCCAATCCCCACTACTGAAAAGGCACTGAAACCATTACAGGCTTTAATGGCAGAGATTTGAGCTGTTGCTTACCTGAGAACTTCTGGCATTTGATGCAAGCTATGATTTCTTTGCAGACATCAGGGAATAAAGTGGGCCAGTCATACCCATCTCGAAGGATCTTATGGGCTGTGGTCTTCCAGAAAAAATGACCCCCACAAAGGCCACTGTGAAAATAAAAAATAACCTGTTAGGCTTCTTGTGGGTCCAGACACCTTAGAAATACCCCTGAAGGGTTTTTCCAGTACAAGGCTTGGTCAATGAGGCAATATCTGACCGCCTTGAGCTTTAAATCTCTCGCCTTGCTCTTTTCCATTCCATCAGGAGGCCTCAATTCTTGCAGAAAATAAAAGATATCCTTGTACCAGGAGCATGTTGCTAGAGACAAGGCATTCTGAAAATTCTGTTTGAATCACTCAGCTTGCTCATTGATGAAACTAATCCCTAAGGCTTTGCAATTGGATTCAGCCAACAACTTAGCCAAACCCTGCCCCTTTATCAACCTGGTGGGCTTGATTTCCAGATCAAACTCTAGGATCTTGGCGATCCACTTACCCCTTCTTTCGTCTATGTTAGGCTATATAAGAATGTCCTTCACAGAGGATGAAGGAACATATGCAGTGATCTTTGAATGCAACACATAGACTCTGAAAGCTTTGAGAGATTTCACTAGGGCATAGGCCTGCTTCTCCATGATTTCGTACCGGATTTCTGCATCTCTCAATGCCTTGCTAAAGAAGGCAATAGGTTTCTCTTGCCTCTAATCATTTTTCTGCAACAATACCGTTGCTACTGTGTCGCAAGAAGCAAAAGAAAAAATCAGGAAATCTTTAGAATAATCAGGGTTGATTAGCACAGGTGCCTTAGTCAGCGCTCTCTTTATTTGGACAAAAGATTCCCTGGGTTCAGTAGTCCATTTTATTTCATTTCCCTTCCTGAGCATGGTCGTGATGTGTTTCACTAACTCAGCAAAATTTGAGACAAATCTCCTCAGAAAATTTATCTTCCCCAAAAAGGCCTGAACTTCCTTCTTAGATCTGGGAAGTGATAAGGTCTGAAGTGCTTCCACCCTGCTAGGGTCAATCCTTACTCCTTCTGCAGACACTATATGGACCAATAGCTTCCCTTCCTTCATAGCAAACAAAGATTTCTTGGGGTTCAGGGATAGGCCAAACCTTCGACACTTCAAGAAAACCTTTTTGAGATGACAACGATGCTCCTTATCTGTCCTGGAGAAGACTGTGATATCATCCAGATAGATTACCACAAACTGATCCTTCTCTCCGATGAATGCTATGTCCATGGCTCGCTGAAATGTTTCTCCTGCATTCATCAATCCAAAAGGCATTTTGGCATACATGAATGTGCCCTAAGGAGTGGTAAAGGTCGTCTTCTCTCTATCCTCAGGCATGATTGATATCTGATTGTATCCAGAGAAACCATCAATCATGGATATTCTAGATGTGCCAGTGACCTTCTGAAATATGTGCTCCATGTTGGGCAGGGGATAATTGTCTTTCCTTGAGCTCCTATTC
The DNA here is from genome assembly GCA_009831015.1 of Picea engelmannii. Lineage (NCBI taxonomy): Eukaryota > Viridiplantae > Streptophyta > Pinopsida > Pinales > Pinaceae > Picea > Picea engelmannii. The sequence goes on along the minus strand of ML794721.1, from coordinate 125,403 downwards.
AGGTTCCTGAAATCAACACAGAGTCTGATTTCCCCACTCTTCTTTCTTACTGGAACTAAATTGGCCACCCAATTGGAATATCTCAAGGGGACAATGATTTGGGCATCCAACAGCTTCTTCACTTCTTTCTCCATGATAGGTAGCAACATGGGATTTATCTGCCTCAGTTTCTGCTTGAATGGATTAGCTTCTTCTTTCAGTGGGATCTTGTGCTCAATGAATGATGTGTCATACGTCTTGAGGTCTTCGTAGGTCCATGCAAACACATCAGAAAACTCTCTCAGCAACTCAGTGTATTCATCCCTTTGCTCCTTGGTAAAACTCCTTGACAGCTTGACAAACTTAGGCTCCTCTTGTGTGTCGATGTTGCACTCAGCTGTGTCAACATCATCACTTGAAATTCTTCCCTTTACTGCCACATCATTCCCATCAAACAACCTCTCTAATGGGACCAGTCCTCTTGGAATGTGATTGTTAGGCAACTGAATAATGTCATGTTTTTCTATTTTACTCAGTAACTCACCCCCATCCAACCTTTCTTCAGAGATAGGATCTTGATCGATATGCAGCTCTGAAAACTCCTCGATAGTCTCCAAGAATTTCTTGATCTCAAGATCGTCCTCAAACACCTTCCAATGCTTAACATTGTCAGGTATGGAGGGCCTGTATTTTACTTCTACATCATACCTCAGTTTAGGGGGCAAGGGTACTATAAAATTACTTGTTGATGAAGCCAAGGAATCTGCCACTATGTTCTTCTCTCTTGGGATGAAAGAAATGTTAAAAGCTGAGAAGAAACTATCAACAAGATCCCACTCCTCATTTTTGTAGCTTCTATGTCGGGGATGCTTAGCCTGATAAGCATTTGTGACCTGCTGGACTACCAACTCGGCATCTCCGAACACTGCTACCTCTTGAATTCCCATTTCCCTTGTGGCTCTTAATCCCAGGATAAGAGCTTCATACTCTACCACATTGTTGGTAGCTTCGAATTCTAATTTGTATGACAGAGATATGGTTTCCTGAGCAGGGGACACAAAAATCACCCTAGCTTCAGTGCCTTCTCGGGAACAGGCTCCATCAAAAAACATTTTCCCTATTGGGGTGATGGAGGGAGGAACTTCAGGGGAAACAGTGGGCTACTCTCTGAGTTTGAGAGGGGGCTCGGGGGCATGGGTGAGCTGTAGAAAACTGGAGCCTAAATCAATGTCCAGGGCAAAGATGGGATGATTGGTGGGGTTAGCTTCATCATTGATTATGTAGGCCAGTTGGGCTTCCCGATATAGTCTTCTATTCTCTCCTCTGAACACTGGGATAATAGCATACGTGAGGTCCATCTGTAAGGTTCCCCCCAATCTTTTTATCCAAGATCTTGACAATAGCATACCAAAATTGGGGGGGACATCAGCTACTATGATATCCATGACCACACTTTTCATGGGCAGTTGAAACAAGGTTACAACCAGGTCTTTAATAACTCCAAGACACTAAACTCTCCTGGAGTCAAAAGAATAGAGGTCATGATAAGATCGAGTGACTTCTAGTCCTAATTCTTCCATGAAAGTTTTGGGCATGAGGTTGTGAGAATCCCTTGAATCCATCAAGTAGTTGTGCAACACCTTTTCATGTATGTTCAGGGATGTGTAGAAGGGAGGGGATGAATCATCTCTATCTTCTACCATGGGACCTAGGAAAACTGTTGGATTTTCGTCTTGGAGGTTTATGGAGTCTGTGGGAAGGCATGAGGCTTCAGACTGTAAAGCTCAGAGAAGCATTTTTTAAACTCTCCATGTTTAAATAGCTCAGTGAGGGGCACAGGGATTCTGATCTTTTGAATCTCATGTTCAAAATTGAAAGAAGATGTAAGCTTTGGAATCTCTCTTATTTCAGGGGCATGATTGTGGACAATGGGAGAGAGAGGATGAGCCTTCTTACCTCTGTGACCATATTCTACTTCGTTAGCAGGTTTCTCTGCTCTAGTGGATTGTTCAGGAATATCAGGTGTTGTTGTCTTCTTGTCGGACCTCAGGTTGTAACTGCCTCGGCCACTGGTAGCCTTGTCCTCCTTGCTCAGCTCATTTAGCTGACTATCCATGAGAGACTCTTCATAGGCTGATTGAGTGAGATGAGGAAACAGAGGAGTGTCTTATAAGCAGTGGATTTCAGGATCAAACTCATTTGTTTCTCTTTCTTCCCCCTCGGCCACAAAATTGTTTTGAAAAGGGGCCTGAATTTTCTGGTCTTCTTTGTCTCGTCCCTTCTCTCTTAGCATATTCGGGGGAGTAAAATTATTTGGCCTCCTGAAGCCTCCTTTGTTTTTGGTGATCTGAGGGCCTTTATATTATTTCCTCCCCTCGACCTTCATTCTCTCCATTTATGCAGATAGAGACTTCACCATCTGGGTCAGTTCATCCACTTAAGGGTGGGGCAACGATGATCCAGAAGTTGAGGCTTCGGATCTTCCCTTTCTTCTGTCTGCATCGGCCCTGTTCCTTAGTCTGTCAGCTACTAATATATTGGATTCCACTTCTATGGCCGCATATTTCATTTGAGCTAAGAAGGTGGCTCTTCTTTCTCTCAATAACAGGCAGAAGTCGGGGCCAAACGCACTAGCGTACAAAATCTTAGCTGAGGCTTCTGAAGGCTTTATCTCGACAGGGATTTTGTTATACATTTTATTAAATATTTTGGAGAAGTCAGAGACAGACTCTCCTTCCATCTTCTTCAAAGACCCAAAATCTATCATGTAATACATAAAATCCTTCCTATCTTCCCACTATCTCAGGAAAGCACTATCTAGAGCTTCAATCCCAGCAATAGACCCTGGAGCCAATCCTCTAAACCACTTCCTCACCTCGACATCCAGGCTCTTGATGAAAACTCTCATCCAGACATCTTCATTTTCAATGTTGAGGTTGTCTGCATAATTGTAGAAATCAGCCAGGTGCTCTTCAGCAGTTATGTCTCCTTCCCCAGTGAATTTGGGCATGTATTTCAAGTAATCCCCAACAGGAAAAGGATTCACAGGATGGGGTAGGATTAAGGAAGCATATCTGGTAGTGACTATGGAGTCCATTCTATTCAGAGGGGGATTAGCAATAGCCATAGGAATATTAGGTGGAGGAGAGCTGGGAGGAGAAGGAGTTTGCAATGGGGCTACTGAGAATGAGTCCCGAAGTGGAGTGGGAAACGAAAGGGGATTTGAGGAAAAGGATAACCAGCTCAAGTCATCCGGTGCTTTTCTTCATGCAGGAGTGGGAAAATCCTTTGCAGCCACGGGTCTTCGCCTATAAACAGCTTCAAATGAGAGGGGAGTGACAAGGATTTCTCCCTCTAGTCCCGGACCAGGAGGGGAAAATTCAGCAAGAACACTCCCAAAATTCAGGAAACGGGAAGCCTCTGAAGGAGGTCTATCAAGAAACTGAGGAGGAGAAAAAGGAGTTCTTACAGAAGGAAATGGTGGATTACCTGTTTCAGTGATGGAAACTTCTTTTGCAGAGATATTTCCCTTTCTATGCACCGCTTCTGAGTCAGCTTAAGGTGTAGCTAGAGGCAGCTGTGGATGAGACCGCGTGTGTCTGCCTCTGAAAGCCACAATTAAAATAGTGGGTTCTCTCTAGTGGAGTCGTCACAATGGAGTCGCCAGGTGCACAGTAGCAATCTTCAAGTTATGATATCTGATGCACCTTCAAAATCAATTGATCATTGTCGTTCAATCCCGGGGAAAATATTCAACTTCGTCCCCAGCAACGGCGCCAGAAATGTTAGCGCTGGAATTCACTCCTGGATTGCTTGCAGGAGCAGAGCCCAATACCCATTAGTTTAATGTCAGGATTTGATAAATGGGTGATCAAATGGGTAGAGACTCGAGGAGATATCACTCTAAATTGGGGACTGGATCTGGTACGTAAAGAACAAGGAGGTCTAGAATCCTAACTTCAGCCAGTGGGTTGATTAAAAGATGAGCAGGTGGAAGAGTTAGTAAGAAAGGTGAACAAACAACTCTGGGCAACAGGCTTGCAGCGATTTGTAGGGGAAAAACTTTGAACGCAGGATCCTCCTGGTTTAGGGCTTCAAGAAACTGAATAGAAGACTTGACTGAATCCTCCAATTCCAAGTCATTCAGCGTTAAGGAAATCACAGGAACCGATTAGGGACTCCGTAACTATTACAGTGATCCATTACAACATCATCCTACAACAGCTACAACTCGACTGGATCCTCCAATTCTGAGCTACTCTAACACAGTATAAAAAAGATGTAAAGAAACTGGCATTCATTAGGCAAGAAGTCTCAAAAGTCTAGAAATAACAATAAAACAATGCTTCATTAAAGTTTTACAACTGAGAGATCTGCTCAACCATCGATGCTTACAAAATACCAAAAACTGAGTCTATGTACTCAAGAAACTTCACCTCACAGAGCGTGTACAATCACTCAAAGCCGGGTGTCCCTTCAGTCACATTCGTACTAATGTCTTCTTTTAAGCGCCATCTTAACAAAGCATGGCTCTTGTAAGGAGAGTAGCTGAGCCATTAAGTGTTGGGCTAGCGTGCGTAGACTTTTCTATTGAGTCGAGGACTCCGGCATGGCTTCTCTAGGAAAATCGACACACAGGACCTCCTCGGGAAGACGGCTTGCCAGAACCTCCATTCCCTCTCTTAATGAATGAGAGGAAGTCTCCACCACCCGCTCTTGTCATCATTTACTTCAGGCAAGAAATAATATGGAGATCGGATCCGGTGGCGCATGGAGACTGTGACAATCCTCTCTGTAACTGAACTCAGCACTTCGGCCTTCTTGATATGACGATTCTTACTTCTCTAGGCGATGTCGTGGGCCTGGGCCTGAGATTCTCTCGGCACCTCGCACCTCGGAAAATAACGGAGCTTCTTTTTGCGAGTTGGAGTCACGATGGGCGAAGTGCCGAGATGGCTCTACTCGCGCCAGGTGTCCACTTCATATGGACGGCTGAGATCTTCTTGGCAAGACGGTGGGCCCGAGTCCAGGATTCCCTCAGCACTTCGTGTCTCACGGCTGGGAGGAGGCTGGTCCTCGATATTCAAAGTCATGAAGGGCGAGGAGGCAAGGATCCTAATCACGCACCACGTGTCCGCTTCAGATGGACGACCTTGATCATCTCGACAATACTGTGGGCTCGGGTCCTCGCAACCTCGCAATCTCGTCGGTTGAACCATCGAGTTTTCACCCTCCTATTTCGCGAGTCCCCGAGATGCGAGAATTCAATGGAATGCTGACTTTATCTCCAGCCAACGCATGTCCACCCATCGACCACGCGATCCCACCTTATGCTCTGCCACACATTCACACGAACTTCAGCACTTCGCAACTCGCGAATCCTAAGGCCAATACCTCGAGACTTCTCGCAGCGAGATCCCAAGGGCTTCTTCCACCTGTATTCCGCTTCGCTACTTTCTTATGGCCACCTGTCCTCCAACAGTCGAAATCTCGCAATCTCGCAAAATCATGATCCTCGCGGCCAATTCCTTGGGTATTTTTTTACGAGACTCCGATGCACGATCCCATGTGCAGATCCAACGGCTGTCCTCTTCTCACTCCTCGCGCCTTCGCGACTTGGAGTACCAAATGTTTGGGCCTTTACCTTGCGAACTTCTGAGTTCGCGAGATCCCTCAATCTCTGACACATGTCCTCTTCAATGGATAGTTTTGATCTTCTCGCGACTTCGCCACTCGTGAAGTCGAATGACTTATTCTTCCAACCTCCGATGCCCGAGTCCCCGATGTGGGTAATCTCGTGACAAGCGTCCACTCCCAAACCAATAGTCCAGATCTATTCTTCTGTCGATCCGACGGCTGACACCATTCACCTCTTTAACAACATCTGCACTATACTTGGCGTGACTCGGCTGACTGCAATTACCCACTGACCATTGATCTGCTTCGCAAAAATATACCTTGGACGCTGCCGATGACATTTTGCCCGCTCGCTTGAACTGCTACTTGGAAAAACAAGGATTCTCCTGTGCTGTGCTTGATCATTTCGTGCAACTTACAGACCCGAAAGCTCTCGATCTCATGACAAAATTTATCGCTAACAGTACCGATCTGAGAAGTAGACATGTTTAAAGGAAGTCTCTTTCCAAAAAGTGACTTGACAACAGGTGAATTAGCAGGAGGCTTCCTTCTGAAAGCTAGAGAAGGGTTATTGAAACTTTTCTTGGTTTGTGGAGTCGCCAGATAGTTTCCCTGAAACTACCAAAGAATAGGGGGAAAATAAAGTAGTGGAGTCACCAGGTAAGCTTGTAAGAAAATACTTTTGAGGCAAGGCTTACCAAAGGTTTGTCATTGAGGAAGTTTGACTCAGTGTTCCCCGGCAACGGCGCCAAAATGTTATCGCTCAGTTTGTAGGATAGGTTAAGTAGCTTGAAAGGCAAGAATAAAACTCGCATAACAAGAGCTTCCCCACCCACTGTCACCTCGATGGGGGGCTCTTTCTATTCAGGGTGGCTAATCCCAAGGGAGACGTCCCTAGGTAATCTGGGGTTTTGAAAGGCTAAAGTTTTGAAGGATCAAGGTAAGTTCTCCCTTTCACAGATTACCACCAAAGAAGATAGTAAAAAATAAGGTATTCCACAGAATAGGCACCTGTTTGTGAGACAAGGCAATAATAAAGCTAAAACATGCCACGGTGGTTAGTACTTCATAAATTAATGACTATCTTTAATATATATGAGCATAAATAAATGTAATTATTGACGAAGTCAATGATTGCAATAAAGGCAATGGTTTATAATATTACTTCTTCAATAAATACAAAATGATACTGGCATTCAATGTACAAAATCAATTCTTGTATTATCACAACGCATCAAATATGCTCACATATATAATGTTTTTGCGTCACTATACTACTAAGGGTGACGTCAACCCTATTCTAGGTTAGTTTTGGTAGGCAAAGAGGTGGACGTTTTGCAAAATAAACCAATGAAAATATTCAACACTTCAATGTCTATAAATTGATGACCTAGACACAACTTCTATACCATGCAAAAGTTCAAAAGAGGCAAGATGTCATCAGAAAATTAGGGTTAGTAAATCGCTAGGGTTAGTTAGGGTTTCAAGTTTTAGAAGTTTGGAAGATTGTTTATAACACAAAAGGCTCAACGTTGCATTCTTAGACTAGTGCCTTAGGGTAAATGGAGTCAAGGAGTAAGGATAATGGCTTGGAAGGATCTAAATTTAAGGACGAGAAGGTTAAGCTTTGTAGTGCTGCAATGGCAGGGCCACAAAATCAAAACCCTAAGGGGAGGAGGCTCATTCTGGTGTTTCTTAACCAAGGCCTCATGCTCCTCCCTCTTTCCTTAAAACTTTTTGGCAAAAATGGCTAGCTTCAAAACATAAATCTAGGGCTGAAAAGTGTTGTAAGGCCAAGGCTCTTCAAACCCTAAGAGTCAAACCCTAGGTGTAAAGTCAATTAGGCCTAGGACGTCTTCTTTCTTCAATTTATGTTTCAAATCTAACTCAGAAAAAGAAGAACTAGTGTAGCAATGGCTAGGCTATATTCTCCTTAATCAAATGGCTAAACAAGTTTTTATCATGGGGACATAAAGAAAGGACCTACTTGTGTGATTTCTCCCTAGGGTTTCAATGATTAAGCAAAATAGAAACAATGTAACCATAAAAGTAAGATATTTAACCTACAACCATTCAATCAAGAAGTTTTGCATGAAAAATATACTTACAAATCAATGAAGAGCTAATCAAACCCTAGT